>JAQQSW010013332.1:0-12340 GCA_028646575.1 Pseudocheirus occidentalis
AATTAGCCTCTCACAATTTGCCCACCATGGAGATGTCCTGCGTAATTACACATGTACAGCCTGTATTGAATTGCTGCTCCTCCCAGTGGGAGTGGGTGACAGGGGAGGAATTGCAAGAATCTAGAATTTAAAGCTATACAATAAGATGCAACTGGGAAATAATACATACAGGAAGGGGGGCAGGGAGACCCTCCCTGCCCTACTAGAAAGCTAGAGGGGTGTTGGAGGAGGACATAAAAGAGAACAGATTGTGGGAGGGGCTTTACGGTGGGATCAATGTTTTGGTCTGGGGGGTAGGGGAAAGAAGGGGAGAAAATTTGTAACTCAAAACCTTGTAGAAATGAATGATGTAACCAAGAAAATAAATTAAAATTAAAAAATAAAAAAGAACACGTGACAGACATGTAAACAAAAATGAAAAAGATGTTCCATACTCTTGTCTCTTTCTCAGTTGCTCTGTTTTCTGGCACAAAGTTAAATTAAAGGTGAACACCTCAGGGAAGAGTGGCGGAGAAGTATACGTTTCATCTGCCGTCAGATTATTAAAACACAGTGATCGGAAGACAGGTAAGGATTTGCAGCAATTATCCACACTTGGGTTTATGGTTCAATTTTTATTTATTCCACAAAGCTCTCCAAGAATTAGCTGTACCTGCACAAAGAAAGAATGAGAAGCCCTATACAATTTTAAAATACCGGGTTTTTTTAAGTAGTTAGCTTAGCCATTTCAAAAGGCCTAAATTTATTAATTTATTCATTGATTTAATATGAATTCATGTCTGAATCCAGAACCCTGATCTAGTCATTCCAAGAGGAGAAATGAGTAGTGATTCTACCAAAAATTATAACCTTACTATACAGGTAAAACATAGACACACAAAACAGCTAGGAAATAATTGCAAGGTCATCTGGAATACAGTCCTTCCTTCATACAGAATGGCTACTGGAAGACTTGGTAGCACAGCTGCTAATTGCGATAAGTACTTCTTAAAACAGGAAGAGGTATAGCTTCACCCCCCCAGTAGTTCTTCAGTTCACCATGGCAACACAGGAACCAGGAGCTGTCAATCAACAAATCCTTCCATCCTTTTTGAGATAGATCAGCCTGTCTGTATAACAGCAGCATTCAGATTATCCAGTCTTGGTGTTGATGTGGTTGTAATAGTAAAGGGCTGATGAGATCAACATAGAAAGTTTTGGAAATGGGAACTCTCAAGGTTCAGCCCTCTAAAGAAGGTCCTGAACAACTGCACTTTGGGATGATATGGTTCAGACGCAGCCTGCACCTGACTGATCTCCCTTGTGTTCTTTCCATTCTGACCCCAGACAGAGACAAATTTCAAACTGGTCTCTTCTAGGGTTCCTAACCTAGACCAACATGACATAGGGAAAAGAGTACGGACCTCTGGGTTGGAAGTCTTGGTTTAAAGTTCTTCTTTTAAAATAGAATTTATTTTTTCCAATTACATGTAAAGACAATTTTTACACTCATTTTTTTAAAATTTCAAGTTCCAAATTTTCTCCTGCCCCCTCCCTAAGAAGGTGAGAGTTTTAAATAGGTTATATATGTGCAATCATGCAACACATATTTCCATATTAGTCATGTTGTGAAAGAAGAATCAGACCAAAAGGAAAAACTGGTTGAAGGTTCTGACTGCCATTTGCTAGTGGCAAAATTTGCTTAGACAAATTATTTGGGGTTTCTGAGCCTTAGTTTCTTCATGTGTAAAAAGGAGTAAATTAAATTATCTTTAAGATCCATTTTAGCCCTAATGTGCCAGTAATTTTCTCTAGGCCTTTCGTTTTTTGGGGGGAGAAGGAGGGAGGGTTCATAGGATCATAGATTTCAGAGCAGAAATGATGCTTTGAGGTCGCTTCACCTACGTGCTCTTCTTACAGAATAGGGAAATGAGTTCCAGGAGAAGTTCATGGAGCAAAAATACCCGAAGTAACTTTTTTCTTTCCAGCCTTCATCACAATTTTGGACCTTAGGGAATTTCTCTCCAAAAATTCTTGAGGGCATTTTCCCCATCTTGATGGGAAGGAAGGGGAATAGCAGGGCAGAGTCATAGGAAAACTAGGTGTTTTCACTTTCTGTGATGAAAACAATGACTGACTCAGGAAAACAGGAAGTTATCACCTGGAAATGAGCAAAGCTTATTTATTCTGCTGCTGCCAGTGAGTTAGGCATCTGTTTGTCTCAGAATCTATATTCTTTTTCATTCCTGCATCGCACTGGCTTTAACTAAATGTACCCAGATCCCTTAGGCAGTCAGTCAAAAAGCAATTATGAGAAGAAATTGTACTATGCATAGACACATAAGAAATAAAGACATTATTTTTCTTCTCCAAGGTTTAACCAAAATGTTATTCCTTGATACACTGCTCATGTTCCCAGGAGATCTGTGCAGCCCAGATCAGGAACCGGAGGTCTCCATCTTTCCTCTTTTACCACAAGGCTGAGAATCAGTTGGGTTCTGACTTTTTCTAAATGAAATACTGGCAATAGGACCACAAACAGCTCACCGCATTGTCAATGCAGGCAAATGGTTTCTTTTCCCCCAGGGGGCAGCATTTAGTAAAAGATGCAGCAAGTTTCTGGCCATGAGAGATGAGCTCTTGAGGTGAGAGTTGTGGTGCTCTTTTGGTGAGGAGAAGAAGACACCTAAGGGAACAAAGGATTACTGATCCCTGTCCCACATGGCTTTGATGTTTCCCACACCTGACATGTCTCTCTCTTAGACATAAGCTGAAGGACTTCAGAAAGAGTTTGCCCCATTCCTCCTTCTTTCCTGGCTATCATCATGTCTGTCACTGCTCTGCCTTTCTCTCTCTTCTCTCTGCAATATTCAAGGTCTAGCATTTATTCCTTGTCCAGACTCACCTGTGAACAAGGGGCTGCTTAACAGTATATTATGTCTTTTTAGATGCTCTAAACATTGTGTGTCCTGAGAGCAACTGACTCCAATAATAAATAACAACAGGTCTCTCCCACCCTAAGTCATTGGTGTTCAGTTGTCATGTCTGACTGTTCATGTTCCTATTTAGGTGGTTTTCTTGCCTAAGAAGGAGTGCTTTGGCAGTTCTTTTTCCAGCTTATTTTACAGATTTGGAAAATGAGTCAAATGGGGTTAAGTATGCCCAGGGTCATACACCTAGGAAGTGCCTGAGGCCAGATTTGAACTCAGGTCTTCCTGACTCCAGGATGGGTGCTCTATCCACTGTGTCACCTAGCTGCCCCAATCCCAAATGGACTCCTTTTGAACCCGCTGACCCTCAAGTTTCATCTTATCTCTTTGTTCAACTTCAATGCTAAACATCTCAAAAGAAATGTTCCATTCACTATGTCAACTTGCTAGTTGTCCACTCATGTTTCAACCTGGCTTCCATACCTGTCTTTCTGTTGTATCTACTCTCTCCACCATTTTCAATGACTTCTTACTAAATCCAATGATCTTTCCTTCATTCTCATCTTCATTTTCTGCAGCCTTTCACACTTGCCGACATACTTATTCTTGATCCTTCCCTGTCCTTGGTTTCCATTGTTCACTTTGTACTTTACAATCTCTCTTTAACCCCCTTGATGCATTTGTCTTTTTTCTTCCAAACTCTAAGTGTGTATGTCTCCCCAAAATGTAATGCTGACATGCTTCTATTTAGATTCTTAGCTTCCAGATTCTCCCTTCTTCTATTAACCTTCCATTTAGCCATGAAAATCATCTTCTAAAAGCAGAATGCTTTTGGAAGTCCCTCCCCTGCTCAAGAACCTCCAAGGGCAGTGGTTCTCAACCTGTGGGTTGTGACCCCTTTGGGAGTCAAACAACCCTTTCACAGGGGTCACAGGGGTCACCTAAGATCATCAGAAAACACATATTTCCAGTGGTCTTAGGAAGCGAGACACTGCTCCTCTATCTGTCTCCAGGCGAGCCTGCCCACATGCAGATATGACCACATATAAGTATTAAAGGGTTGTGGCATTAGGAAGGTTGAAAACCATGCTCTGGGGCAAAATATAACCTCTTCTAATTGATATTTAAAGCCCACCACAATCTGACACAACCTTACTTTTCCTTTCTTATTTCACATGAATTCCCTTCATGTGGGAGAATCCCCTACATTCCTAAATATGGAAAGATATTCCCTGAATTCAAGATTTCATCTCCTTTACCTCTATCTTTGTAAAGTCTATCCCCTGTGTCTCAAATACAAACCTTCACCTTCTCTTCTTGGAAACTCTGACTTTCTCCCAGGTTCAAATCATGGACTGCCTTCTACAGCCTTTCTTGTTCATTTTAAGTATCTATGTTCTTGACATTAAATAATTATACATATACACACATATGCATATACACACATGCTTGCATGTGCATATGTATATATTATATATGTATGTATATATATATATATGTATATGTATATATAAATCTACAACATCTCTTTAGCTCTTCTATTCTACCACCCTCCACCCAGTAGAATGGAAGTTCCTTGAAGGCAGGGATGATTTTAGCTTTGTATAACTTTGTACCCCAGCACAGTGTCTACATCATAACAGGTACTTCATAAATGCTGGTCAAATAGAATTAAATTAAATTGTATTCATATTGTTCTTCTAATTGTTACATAGTATACTAAGATAAATGATGCTTAAAAACATTTTTATCTAAAACTTTGGAAAGGGAAAGGAGATGAGAACAGAATAAATTTGTATTAAGTTCTTAATCTGTGCCACACACAGTGCCAAGAACTTTATAAATATAATGTCATAAGATTTTTCCGATTTTTTATAAAATAATATTATAGTAAAGGATAGGTGACAGTTTACCTTGACTCAATGAAATTCGGCTTTCCTTTTAGTCATTCTCTACAATATTTCTGGCCTATAGTCATCCAAGTCTCTGCTTGGAAAATTCAGGAGGTGGAAGACCTTCTACTCTCTGAAGCAATCAATTAATTTTTGCACAGCTCCCTCTATCTATGTGTGTGTATGCATACAGAGGTAGATAGATAGATAGATAGATAGATAGATAGATAGATAGATAGATAGATAGACAGATGGATGGATGGATGGATGGATGGATGGTAAATGGGTGGGTGGATAGATAGATAGATACATACATACATACATATATAGATACGTAGATAGATACATAGACAGATAGATAGATACATAGACAGATAGATACATAGACAGATACATAGATGATAGATAGATACATAGATGATAGATAGAAAAATAGACAGATAGACTGACAGACAGACAGATAGACATAGAGAGAACAATATATGGAGACAGATAAATATGTATGAATGTATATATTTGTATTGTGTATATATAACATATATACATGTATACACATATATACAAATATATGTATATACATGTTTCTATATGTATGTAAATGTATGCATGTACGTATACTCATGTAAACAACCTTAATCCCATATAACTGGGTGCCTTTGCAATCCTAGGGATTTTATTCAATGCATTTAAAAACATTCTTCTGAGAAGGAGTCTACAGACCTCATCACCAGCCCTGCTCCCAAAGGGGCCATGACACAAAAATGATTTAAAATCCCTGGTTTAGTAAAGAAGTTAAAGGATGATAATTCTGATGTAAATCAGAACAGAAGCTCCAAAGAGAGTGTGACTTGCAGAGACTCTGTCCTGGGTTTGAAAAATAGCACTGAGCACAATGGAATCAATCACTTCACATACTGGTATGGTGTTTGTTTTTAGGCACTAAGCCAAATAGCACTTATTATGTGCCAGCCACTATGCTACATGTTGGAGATACAAAAAAAAGGCAAAAAATGAAATATGGACCCTGCCCTCAAGGAGCTCACAGTCTAAAAACATGCTGACAACTACATACAAACAAGCTCTACACAGGATAAATCAGAAATAATCTAAAAAGAGAAGGGACCAACATTGGAGGGGGGTGAGCACACTTCTTACAGAAGGCAAGATTTTAACTGAGAACTGAAGGAAACCAGAAAAGCCAGGAGGCATCAAGTCAACAAGCATTTTTAAGTGCCTTCTATGTGCCAGGCATTGTGCTAAACATTCAGGATCCAAGAAAGGCAAAACTCATGTTCCTGATCTCAAGGACCCAGAAATCTAAAGGGGGAGACACTATACAAACAACTATGTGAAAATAAGGGCCATGTTAGACAAATTGGATCTATACCAAGAGATCTCAGTGGGAAAGCTGAGATGAAGGAGACCCAGGAAAAGTTCCTTGCAGAAGGTGGAATTTTCCCTGAAGGGAAGCTGGGGGGCAGAGACAAGGAGGGAGATAATTCCAGAGTCAGAGAAAATGCACCGAGTCTGGAAATAGAGCATCATTTCCAAAGAACAACAAGGGCCCCAGTGTGACTGGATTGTAGAATACAGGAAGAGGAGTAAGGCATAAGAAAACTGGAAAGGTAGGAAGGATATGGTTATGAAGTTTTGAAGAAGGATCTGGTTATGAAGAAAATGGAGTTTTATGTTTGATCCAATGGGATCATATATCTTCCTTAAATATCACTGCAGTAGAGGGAGCCACTGGAATTTATTGAATAGGATGATGTGGTACAACTGCACTTCAGGAAGATCACTGAACTGACAATGGATTGTAGTAGGAAGAGACTTGTGTCAGGGAGAACAACCAGCAAGCTTCCGCAACAAGCCAAGCACAAAGGGGTGAGGGCTTGCCTCAGGGAGGAAGAGGAAAGAAGAGGTACCTAATGGTGAAGGGGAAAGAGTACTGGATTTGGAATGAGGATCAAAGTTCAAATCCTCTAATTTGGCCAAATTCCTTCACTTTTCTGAACCTCCTTCTGCCTATCTGTAAGATGAATGGTTTAAATTACACTACCTAGGGAGGTGATCTATTACCTAAGGCTCCACCTTGCTCTAAATCTGTGATCCCATGATCCTAAACTTCTTAGCACTGAACTCAATGTCTTGGTCTCCTTTTTTGGTTCATCAGATTAATTGATCAAATTAAGTGAAAACAAAGTTAAGTCAAAGTTAAGACACCTACTGATTGAGGAAGCCTTCTTCACCCAGTGTCTTGAAATAACCACACTCCAGTTTTGTGATGGCCTGGGTTTTTGCTATTACCCTGAGGAATTCTTCCTGAAAATAAACAGGATTATATAATGGATATTTAATTTTAGTTTGTAATAGGTTAGCAAAATAGCTGCATAATGTTTACTAGAGAAAAAGTCTTAGATGACTCATACTCAAATGGCCACCTATTGGAAAATGGTTAAAATGTGTATCCCTGGTTTCAAATTTGAAGTATTTATGTGAGACTCTCCTTACTGGTGGAGATTGGTGAGTCAGTATCATGTGCCTCCCTGAATGACTGGATCGCTATTTGAGTGTGGGAAAGGACATACAGTATTCTGCCTGCTTTGAGATAGAACATACATGATTCCATAATCTTTTTGGGGGGAAGGAGGGAGACAATTGGGGTCGAGTGACTTGTACAGGAACACACAGCTAAGTGTCTGAGACTACATTTGAACTCAGGTCTTCCTAACTCCAGGACCAGTGCTCTATCCATGGTGCCACCCAGTGGCCCCTCCATACTCTCTTAAGGGAGAAACGCATGAAGGGAGAGAGAATTGGTTTTGAAAGACAGAACACTGATTTCCAAAATCTGTTCTTTCTCCATGAGTTTTTCTCTTAAGACAGTTTGGAATCACCTGTGCTCTCTCTTAAAGTATGAGGAGGAAGGAAGAAGATCTCTGCCTCAAGCTCATGTGCCAACTCATTACTGAGTCATCATTCCCTCCACCAATGAGGAGATTACAGTGCAAATGCAGCAGGCTTGAAGTCGGGGTTACAAATGCAAACTGTTTCTATCACAGCTTTGTGTTTTTCTTTCTTCAACTAAAATTCTAAGTCAAAGGAAGAAATTCCTAGAGAAGTCAGTCTGATCAATTCTGCTGCCTTCTCTTGACCCTTTTCCTTTTGAAGGAAGATTACAGTCTAAAAACTCTGATGTATCCACGATTTCCATTGACTCTCTGGTTATTCTGTGGTACCTACCCCATGGCTATAGCATTCTTTGGGGTTTTCTGTTTTGCAGCATCTTTCCAGTAGTTTTTCATACATAACACCTATGCTTAAAAGGACCATAAGAGGCAAGTCTTGATGTCGTCTTGCATATTCATACAGAAACCTGTAAGATATTTTTTTACAGTAAGCTATATGAAAAAGCATGTCAGTTTCCACACTTTACCAATAGTATAAAATTAACATAAGCCCATTGACAATTTTTTGTGTGTGTGTTACCATGGTCAAATCATTTAACCTTTGGGGGACCCACGCAATTTTAAGACTAAAAAGTGGCAAAAAAAAGTGTCAAGACCTACATTTGGTAAAGAGAGTTTCTCCATCTGGGAATCTCATTCCTATCCCTACTCCTTTGATTCTGAAGACTTCATTTGGACACTCAAGAAGATGCAATGTGACTTCTCCATGACACTTCAAGCATTCACATTTTCATCAATTTACCTCCTCTACCAATGCCAGTCACAACACAGTGACTTGCCCTTGTGAGCCACTGTGGTAGGACATTTTACTACCCTATATCCAGTCTGTAGCTGAAGCTTTATGAACTCATTCAGATTGTTTATCAGAAGACAGACTGTAATTGGTTGGAGGCCCACATATTTAAAGCCTTTCTAGCTTGGTAGGATAGATCAGAGCATGTACTCCTTAGGCATAGCTGTCAAGATCCTAAGGTCCTAGTCATTCCATAATGAAATATGGCCCAGATTAGTACTTCCGAGAACGTGGGTGACTGAAGAAAAGGGAAAGGAGGATTGATGGGTGCTGGTAAATAATTGGATAGACAAGGGAATATTATTCGTCAAGAAGACAAGAAACACAATTTTGGGGCATTTCTTTCAACTATTTTGAAGTCCAATACAATAAAAATATATTAAGCACCTACTGTGTGCCAGGCACTTTGCTAAGCACTAGGGATACAATTAATAAAAAGAAAGACAGTTCCTGCCTTCAAGTTGCTTACAAGGTGTGGGGGGCTTCTTGTTCTGGGGAGTTGAAAGCAAGCAGAGCAGCAATTCAGACAGGAAATCAACTCTCTTTAAGCATGGGCACACAACTGACTATGCCCAGAATTCTTCCTTTGGCTAGAATAAATTCTATGATATGATCACCTTATGCCACATCTTCTATAATGTATCATCACCACAAATCAAAATTGTTTGTCCCTCTTCACTAATTTGGAATTTGATGTCATTTTATCTGTACTCAACAGGAATTGACTTAGCCAGTTCAAACATTATTGAGAGAGAAAAGGAGAATTTCTTAGCAAGAATGAGAGTATAAATAAAATTGTAGAAGGGATATTTAACCTACTTAAGAGAAATTCCATTTCACTTATATTAGCATCATTAACTAGAGTTCATAAATCTTCAAGGGCAGAGCCAAGATGGTGAAGAAAAGGCAGTAATTCAATTGAGCTCTCCCCAAAACCTCTCTGAACACCTTTAGATAATTTACCATAAAATAACTCCTAGAGCATTAGAATCCACAAAAGTACAGGGTTAAATAATTTCCTGGCAAAGACAACTTAGAAGGTCAGTAGGTAAGGTCTGCCACCTGGGTGAAAGTGGAGCACAGTCTAGCACAGGCAGTGCTAGCACAGACCAGACCCCAGAAAACCAGGAGCAGGCCTTGGGAGCCACTGAATTAGCAATGGTATTGGCTGCTCCTGGAGCTCTTACCCACAGAAGGTAAGGGGGTTAAAAAACTGATTAGAAGAATATTATGGAATCTCTTTGCTAGTACTAAGGCAGAAATCTATTGCTTTGCCCATACTGACATCTGGGTAACAATCTTTGGTGGCAGTCTCAGGCCAAAGAAGACCACTAGCACACCAGAGCTTGTGGGCTACAATATAGCTGGGGTCCTTGTAACAGTTCCAGAGTAAAAAAAAGTGTGATTACGATCATTTGCAGACCAGAGCACCGGCCAAGTGAATAGCAAACACACCTTTCCTCAAATCATAGCACCTTGGAAGAACTAAAAACTTATAAGTCCCTATAAGCATCTCCGAAAATAGCTACACAAAAACCCTGAAGTTTGGGACAGTGTGCCCTCTACCTGGAAGCAGAGTCTCACTTTAACAAAGAATTAAAAATCAAGAAATAGGCTCAGAAAATGAACAAACAAATGGAAGCCAATGATTATGAGAAACCAAGAAACAATAAAACAAAACCAGAAGAATGAAAAAATAGAAGGCAATGTGAAATACCTCACTGAAAAAAACAACTGAGGGGGTAGAGCCAAGATGGCTGTGTAGAAGCAGCAAAGCTTCACAGCTCCCACACAGCCACCTTAAATACCCATAAAATACAACTCTAAACAAATTTCAGGGCTCCAAAACTCACAAAAATACAGAAAACACATCTCTTGCTGAAGGAAGCTTGGCAGGCAGGACTCATCGCAGTAAGTTGGGAGCCCAGCCCAGCCCAGCCCAAAACCACGACCTGGCCCCAGGGTGGTCGGAAGAAGCCGCAGCTGGAGTCTCCAGGAGAGTGGATTCAGCGGCAGCTGAGGCAATTTCCTGATTTATCAAGCCAGAAGAAATAAGGCTAAGAGAAAGGTCAGTGGAATTTGGCTTACTTTGGGGGAGAAAATCATCCTGCTGAACTGCCCCCAGGGCAAGAAAGTGGTAGGAAGCGGTGGGAATGCCTGCAAGCAGCAACTGCCTCCACTGGGCTGCTTCAGAGCTCCCGGCCTGCAGATAGCAGGGGGGCCAAGGCAATTGATCAGGGCCAAGGGCTCTTGCATTGAGCGGCCTGGATCTGGATCGTGGTCTTGGGTGGTGGTCCTGGGTGTGCTCTCAGCTATCCAAAGCTGGTGGGGGCTGCAGCATCCCTGTAATAGCTCCAGCAGCTGTGAAAACCCCAGCAATTTGGGACAGAGCTTTCCACCCTGGAAGCAGAGTTCCACAGAGCTAAAAATTCAAGCAATTAATTGACTGGCCAACATGAGGAAAAGGAAGCAAAGTAACAACAGCAATAAAACTCTAGAATCCTTTTTTGGGGACAAAAAGGATCAAAGCATGGAACAGGAGGAAGACAACACAGTCAGAACTACTACACCAAATGCTTCCAAGAAACACGAAGATTGCCTAAAAGTGATAGATCAACTTAAAAAGGACTTTGAAAACCAAATAAGAGAAGTGGAGGAAAAATTGGGAAGAGAAATGAGAATGATGCAAGAAAATCATGAAAACAGAGCTAACAACCTGACTGAAGAAAACAATACCTTAAAGAACAAATTAACTCAAATGGCAAAAGAGGTCCAGAAAGCCAGTGAGGAGAAGAATGCCTTAATATGCCAGATGGGAAAAGAATCTCAAAAGCATTCTGAAGAGAATAATTCTTTCAGAATTAGAGTAGAGCAAGTGGAAGCAAATGACTTTATGAGAAACCAAGATACTATGAAACAGATACAAACAAATGAAAAAATAGAAAGCAATGTGAAATATCTCCCTGAAAAAACCACTGACCTGGAAAATAGATCCAGGAGAGACAATTTGAAAATTATTGGTCTACCTGAAACCCATGATCAAAAAAAGAACATGGAAAGGATGCTTCAAGAACTTCTCAAGGAAAATTGCCCTGATGTTTTAGAATCAGAGGGTAAAACAGATCTTGAAAGAATTCGCTGATCACCTCTTCAAAAAGATCCCCAAAAGAAAACTCCTAGAAATGTTATTGCCAGGTTCCAGAATATCCAGTTAAAGGAGAAAATATTACAGGCTGCCAAGAGAAAACCATTTGAATACTGCGCAAACACTATCAGGATAACCCAGGATCTGGCAGCTTCTACATTGAGGAATTGAAGAGCCTGGAATATGATACTCTGGAGATTAAGGGCGCTGGGATTAAAACCAAGAATCACCTCCCCAGCAAAATTGAGTATAATGTTCCAGAGGAAAATATGGTCATTCAGTGAGGTGGAGGACTTTCAAGCATTCTTGCTGAAAAAACCAGAACTCAACAGAAAACTTGACATTCAAACACAAGAAGCATGAGAAGGTAAACATGGGGAAGAAATCATAAGGAACTTATCATATTTGAACTATTTTCATTCCAATATGGAAAAACAATAATAGTAACTTATGAAACTTTTCTTAGTATGAGGATAGGGGAAGGGAATACAAATGTATATATAAGTATACTTACACATATGTCTAAATAGGAGGCTATATATGCATATGAATACATATCTGAGCATGTGTGTAGATGTGTATATAGAGGGTATAGGATCAATTGAATATGAAGGGATGATACTTTAAAAGGT
>JAQQSW010013334.1:0-12339 GCA_028646575.1 Pseudocheirus occidentalis
CCCTAATGGAGTCATGGAGAGTCGAACATGACTAAAACAATTGATCATGAACCTATGGAGAACTTAAACTCTGATCCTGTTATAAAATGTCTTAATTATTCCTACCAGTTTTGTTTGGTATTCAGTTTTGATAAGTACAACTCCTTGTTTTACTTGAGATTGATGCTGGGATATGTTAGGATCAAGGACAGTGCTAGTTAAAGGTCACTCATCAGGCTTTCATTGACCTGTTGTTAAGCAATGGTGTATTGTTTGACTTTGATGGATTCCTCTCTACATACCATCCTGTTTATCTCAATCCATTTTATCTATGAGAATATCATGGGAGGTCTTGTCAGATCCCTTGCCAAAATCAGGATCTCCCTCAAGACTCAAATCCTTCCTCAGATATTTAATAGCTGCATGACTCTGGGCAAGTCACTTAACTTCTTCCTCTTTCAAATTACTCATCTATGAAATGGGTATAATAAGAAAGCCTGCCTGCCACACTTGCTATAAGGAAAAACTGAGAAATTTCTGACTTACATCATTACATAAATTCTGTTACTGCTGTTATTCTTATTAATATAAATATCATTATCAGTGAGATAATATATGTAAAGTTCTTTGCAAACCTTAAAGCACTATATAAATGCTATATATTAATATTGTTTTATGCTAATTTAAAAATTATTTATTATACTTCCTTGCCTTTAAAAGCCTTTGGAGGAAATCTAGTGTTTTAGGCAATGAACGTAATGCTGTTTGAGTACAGAGTATTTAGAAATAAAAGTGAGTGTAGAGGTCATCTCTAGGCAAGGGCTTATAAACCACTTTTGTATCTTTTGGCATCCTGATTGATCCTAATGAGTCCTTGTAAGAGTAAGATTTTTACAAATTTATTATGGAAGGAAATTCTAAATTTCAGTTAGCTCTTAGTGAGAACAGAGATGTAATTTTTCCTGTCCAAGTTCATATATTCCTTGTAATGTATCTATGGACACTTTAGGAATCTATTAATCCTGGATAAGAACCCCTGATCTAGTTCAAATTCTTAATTTTAAAATGAGGAAAATAAGACCTAGAGAAAGTAAATGACAGTACATTGTTGTACAGATATTAAGTAGCTGAAAGAAGGTATCTTTATTAGGAAAAAAGAGTATGTTAAACTTTTATTTGGAAAATAATACATATCTATATCTATATCTATATAGACATATATGTGTCTTTACATGTGTGTATATATTTATCTCTCCATACACACATATATCACATTTACTATTTGAGAATTAACAAGAGGAGTGTAAAGAATACCATCAGAATGATGTATGACCAGAGAAGAGGGTGGGAAAGCCATGTGTGAGGTCCACAGACAACTGATAGAACTTGGGTTCCATTCGTATGCAAACAATGTGATAAGAACCAGAGGACCTCCATCAGCATGTTGGATATGATCCCCTGTGCTGGATATATGGGAGGGAATGGAAGGAGTCACCCTTGATAGGATAGCAAGATTTATTGGGATCTGTATCTTAAGACAGAATTGCAATATCTTACCACTGAATTTTGGAAGTGATTTAGAAAGAAAGTGAAGCTTATTTAACCCTGTCCAGCCTTTCTAGTTTTCCTTACATTTTGATAGTGATTCTTAGGAAAATTTCCAAACATTATTTGCCATGAAAAGTTAATATATTTATAATAACCTGACATATTTGCACAGCTTAATTGGGTGATACAGCTAATGCAGAATTACAATATGTCCATGGGAAAACAGATTTTCATTTGTTTATTTGTTTTTGTGGAGGGGAAAATTGTCAATCCCTTTGGTTTAACATCTTTAATTTTAAACTGAGGCAGAGAAATAATAAGGTAAATGGCTACACTTTCAAATTTTTATCCTATCTTCATTGATAACATATTATACAGAGTTAACATTTTTAGTACATTTGATACTGATACTTGTATCTGTTCCTGATAGTCCATTGCTGAAATAAAGATGTGTTGAAAAGCCGCTGTAAATGTGGCGACTATAATCATTTAAAAATAATATTAAATCACCAAAATTATATGGGTGTCTCTGTTTCTGTTATTCATTTTATGAAAGATATTTGGTAGAAATTATTTTTGGTAATTGGGTGTTTGCCCCAAAGTTTTAACGTATTGTAAAATAAGTTTTGTAAATTGCTCATGGTTTTAGTCAAATTTATTCCTTTACAATTTCTTTTTTTTCCCTTGACATGTACCTTTCTCTAGACTGATAGCATGTTACAGAATACACTGGCCTCCAGGCTCTACTTTTTGTTCCCTTAAACAAAACAGTAGAACCAAGACATAATTCACTAAAGTAGAAAAGCCACCGATGGGGGGATTATTTTACTTTTGCCAGCAGGTTGTGTCTTGGCTCAGTGACTAAAGATCATGATTTTCTTATGTCACAAGACAAATTTCATGTCTATGAAGTGGTTGGATTTTTTTTTATTCCAATCAGGTGCATCTGGCTTCAAATTAATGTAGTCTGAAATCATTCTCCCTCACTAGGCACCATCTAAAACCGTCACAGAAAGTGGTTTACCTCTATAGCCTTAAAAGACTGGGGGAAATACTTTCAGTGTTTCTAAAGTGCTCTGAATTTTACGCAAAGGCTTTTTTTCTTTCTGTACTGGTATTTATTTATTATACTTTAATCTTTTTTTTGTTCTGCTCTCACACTGAATATTTGCTTTCCTTTGTTCTGAGGTCTAATGTGAGACCTTACACAAAGAGACTGATCATAGAGCTTCCTTTGGAGGTCTTTATTTAATTGGTAGTAGTTGAATTTTCAAGGGTCAGTACCACATTGCAATTTGGTAGATGTCATCAGAAACTTGTGCTCCATGATCAGGAGTGAACATGAACATTTATCATTACAAATTAAGCATTGATTTTACCACCCAGTTAGAATTTATTGTAAGGGTTAGATACTTTTCCCTTATTTGCTGCCTCCTGAAGTGATAGTGCTTGCCTGCTTTGAATTCTTCCTCTGACTATTAAGTGCTTTCTGGTGGCTACAAATCAAATACCACCTTGTATCTATGTTCTGTTTTGCTTAGATGTAATTTTGAAATGATTATAGTCTTTTATAAATTGAGATTTCAGTAACCCCTTACCCCCAGGTTCCTGTACATTGGAGCCTAACTAGTTAAAAAGAAAAAAAATATTTCAAGTACCTATCTGCAGTAGTTAATATGGGGAATATGCTGATTCAAGTTAATCAATAAACATGGTAAAACTGGATGTCTGATGAATAGCAAATCTTGGAAAATGTTACAATTGATTTCATTTCTGTTGTTATTGCTGTTGAATGAATAGAAATTGTTGATTTTGTGAATACCCAGGAAATAGGCATTTTCACACCAATGGCTTTAGCTTTTAAATTTTGCTTTGCTGTGGAACATGAGAGGAAACAGAGGCAGTGAATGGGCAACTTGGAATGGAACCTTTGAATTGCCAAATAAGTGGCACGGTGGAGTCACGAGAGTCAGAAGACGGCAAGTTTCATCTCTCCCACTTGCTTGGGTGTGCGATCTTGAGCAAAACACTGAACTTACTAAATCTGGTTCCCTAGTAATGACATGTGGATCACATTACCTGTCCTGCGCGCCTCACTGGCTGTCCGCAGGAAAGAACTTGTAGACTGGCAAGTAGACTGAAGGAAATGATATTTGTTTCATTTAAACATTCAATTCTGACCAAAGTAGATTTTGCCGTATTCTCCTGGTACTCTGTGCTCAGGCCACCTACTCCTAATTGACTGATAAGTTGTCTACAGTTGCAGTTAGGTTACCTTGTTGGAAGATAATGCTGTGTACAGTCCATCTTTATCTGATATGGTGTTTGTTTTCACTGAGATGCAAAAACTTTCTAAAAAGCTAGAAAAGACCTTAAATGCTAAGGTTACCCTAAACAAATAAATAGATGCAATCTTTTCAAACTAGAAACTTTTTTTCCAGTGCGTTATTGACTTCCTAACAAAAATGCCGAACTTCAAGATGAGTGTCATTGTCATATATGGTAATGATTAGGGTTAAATTTTCACATTACAAAGAGCTTTATAGACAATTAATAGACTAAAGTGAACGGTAACATTAGGAGAAACGTAAGGACAAGGACATCTTATGTAATGCTTCTATCGAAACTCCTCCTTCTGGGTACAAGGTATTCTGCTTAGACTAAAACTACTTTGTAACAAAATAGGTTTACATCCTGACTGCCAAAAATCTCTGGCAGAGACTGCTTGTATACAACAACCTCTTCCCTTTAGTATATTTTGCAATGAAATCTGAATATAGTGGAACCAATTATGAGGTGTTGTATGATGGTTACTATGTAGTAATTAAAGATCAAGGAAAATTTATATATTTAGTATAATTTCAAAATACATGCTAGGTATTGTTCTCTATTAACTATTTGCTTATTTTTCTATATTATTTATGATGCTGCAAAGCTTCTCTTCAAAGTTCAAAAACTCATGAAATGATATTTATAGACAAAAAAATACAGAGTGCACAAATCCATAGCTTTGTTTATACAGCTTAGCTTTGTATAAAAACATATAATGTTAGATTTTCTGTAGTTCACAATGTATTGTCAATATCTGTGACATATCTTTACAGAACATTCCACCTTCCCCTGTCCACCCCCAACACATGTTTCTTGGGTGTTAAAAATACAACAAACAAATCCAACACTCAATAATTTCAGCAATTCTAAAATAACACTGATCTAGAATTACAGTGTAAGGTCCTTGAGGGTAGGCTGTTTTTTTCTGTCATTGAATCTTCATTCAAACTTGGCACTGTGTAACCACTTAATAATTGAGTGCGGTTTGGTTTTTTTTGGAGGGGGGAAAGCAGGGCAATTGGAGTTAAGTGACTTGCCCAAGGTCACAGGGCTAGTAAATGTTAAGTGTCTGAGGCTAGATTTGAACACAGGTCCTCCTGTCTCCAGGGTCAGTGCTCTATTCACTGCACCACCTGTCCCCGTTTTAAAAATTATATTTTTCTTTGAATCAGAATTAATACTGTAATACTATAGTCAGAATGCTCAGCAAAAGCAAGATTTTAAGGCAAGTCATTGATGACATTTAATTTTTGAAGATGATTCAGTTTTACTAAAGATAACAAAGGCCATTAGAGTGTGTGAAAACCTTTCTATTTTTCATGGTTAAACTCTCCCCCCCCCATTTAGTTTGTTTTCTTCTCAAAGTCTATAACGTGCTCAATAGTGAAATCTAACGCTGTTTTCCTTGTAATAAAACAGCACCCATTTTACATTGTTGAATTTATTGTTTAAAATGCAAATAATTATCCATTCTTAAGATGACAAACCTATTTTTAAAGTAACTTAAAAGACTCATCCCTTATCTACCATGAGTTTCAGTTTTAGAAGATTTGGTTGAACGTGAAACAATGTCTTTTTCATAAATTAGCATAATAAAAACTTTGTGTCCTGTTAGGGCTTTTTCTTTAAGGAAATAACTTTTCTCATCTGACAACTACTAAATGTAGCCTTTATTATCCTTTTTAAGTTTAATATAATTTTTAGAAATAGAATAATCTTACAAGCATTATAAATTGCTTCAAATATGGCTTATTTGAAAATTGGCCGTACAAGAAGACCACCACTAGTTACTCCAAATTCTTTTATATGTTATTAAACACTAATATATTTGTGACTAAACAACCAGGACTCAGGATTTTATTTTAGTATGGGGGGCACAAAGTATCATTGCCATAAAGAACTTATAATTTTAGTGACTGTTGGTAACAATAGCAATGTTGTTAATAGCCATATATGTATTCTTCCTGGGTGAATATCAATTATTTAAAAAAAAAGAATAGAGAGGACTTTTGATTTGCTATTTCATTTATATTCTGCCATTCTCACAATAGCTGCTACTACAAAAAAAAATCATATAAACCCAATGACAAATGAGGAAAAGTAGGCTTCTAAGACTGGATGAAAGTATCCATTTTATTGTGAGGAAACACCCATGTTTCCCCTTTATAAATGCTACATTACTGGCCAGTATAGTAATAACTGCTAGGTCTTGTCTGTCTAGCTTAGTGTAGTGAAAGGAGTGATTGAAGATGAAGGTAAATGCATTGTAGAAGGAAGATTCATACATATCAAAAACAGAAGTGGTGATAAAAACACGGTTTTCTGCTTAGGCCATAGGGCCTTAGGTATATGCTATACATACTGAAATAACCCCCAGTGATATAAACCCCCAGAGGCACTGGAAACAGTTTCATTTTACTCAATATCATCTTGTTCTTTAGCTGTTGTAAGTGATCTTGGATAGAATCTGGCCCAAGCATTGCCTAAAACTTCTAGATGAAATATGTGAATTAGGGATGACATTTGGCATGAAACCCTTTACTAGATGGCTGTATGTGGAACTTTGAGGTCTCAGCAAGGTAGCCATGTTGCCAGAGAAAGCTGAGGATAATATAGAGCTTGACCCATAGAGTTAGCTGAATCAAGTGCAGCCAAATCGCAGTATAACCCAGTATTTTTGTGGACCTCAGGTGGGGAGTATTTCTGACACACTAATAGTCCTCATAAGAAGTGCTCTTTAATGCATGGTAACATCTATAGTTTCGTTCACACTGCTCATTGGAGTAGTACATTTGTTCTAAAGAACACATTTTGTCTTTATTCATTTCATTAACCTGTCATTTCTTTAATTCAGTTCATGAAACATTTATTGAGTTGCCTACTGTGTGAAAGGCATTGTACTAGAAATGAAAATTCAAAGATAAGATGAACCACTACCTTTTCTTGAGGAGCTTACATTCTACTGAAGAGTACAAAACAGGAACATAGACAATATACAAGGTCTGAGGAGGGAAAGAGTTATAGGACAGAGTGAGGTTTGTTGGGAGGAAAATTTTCAAAGATTTCTTGTTGTATTAAATGTAGCATTAGAGCTGAACTTTGAATGAAGGGAATTCAGGGATTCTAAGAAGGCAGAGATGAGGGAGTGTATTGTAGGTATGAGGGACCATCAGGAGATTGAATATCACATTAATGGAACAGAAAGATGCGGAAAAAACAAGAGCACCTTAAGTGGGAAAAATGTGAAATAAATCTGGAAAGATAAAACAGGGCCAGATTATTAGGGCTTTACCTATTTTTAAAAGTAGTTAAATTTGATTTTAGAGATAATTGAGAGCCACTGAAGGTTTCTAAACAAAGGAATGACATAGTTGGAACAGTGTTTCTGTAGAAATTTGGCAGCCATGTTGAGGATTAATTAGAGAGAGATGAGATCAAAAACATAGAAACCCATTAAAATGTTATTGTAATAGTTCAGGCAAGACATGATGAAGATTTCAGGCAAAAAAGTGCTTGTATATGTAGAGATGAGAGGACAGATGAAACAACAGATGTTGTGAAGGTAAAAATCTACAAGATTTATCAACTGATTGGACATGGAAGAACAGTGAGGAAGAGACGATCAAGAATGACTACAAGATTGCGAACCTGGATTATGGGAAGCATGTTGATGCACCCAACAAAAATAGGAAATTTTCTTTTTTGTTTGTTTGTTTTTTCCTTTTGGAGGGCGGAAGGCAGGGCAATTGGGGTCAAGTGACTTGCCCGAAGTCACATGGCCAGTAAGTGTTAAGTGTCAGAGGCTGGATTTGAACTCGGGTCCTTCTGACTCCAGGGCCAGTTCTCTATTCACTGCACCACCTCACCACCCCTACGAATAGGAAATTTTCAAGGAAGGTGGGTTTTAGGGGAAAAGATAATGAGTTGTTTTTCATACATTGATTTTGAGATGACTAAGGAAAAATGTTGTAGAGATATCAAGAAAGCAATTGGTAGTGTGGAAACAGTGTTTAGGAAAGCAGATAGGACTGTATACACACATGGGGTAGCATAGAGATGATAATTGACTAATGGGAAATGATGAAATCACCAAAGGAGAGATTTTAGAAAGCAGGAGGAAAAAAAGCTCAATATGGAGCATATAGGAATAGCAGTACTTAACATGGATGAAAATGAATTAGGATCCAACAAAAGAAACTGAGAAAGAATAATTGGAAAGGTAGGAGGGAAAAACAGAGGAATAAGGGGAAAGAAAGAGAGAGAGACAGAGAGGGAGAGAGAGAGAAAAAAACAGATTGTTTAAAAGGTGCAGGGATAAGAATGAATACTTTCCCTTCTCATGTTCTCTAGGGTTGCTTCTCTTCTTACAGGGCATCCTGGATAACAAAAAATATTCTGGGAAATATGATGGCCAGAATTAGGACAGAATTTGACATTCAGGCACGAAAGGACTGAGAAATGTTTAAAACTCTGTTGTTGTTATTACTGGTATTGAAAATTGTTAAAGGAGAGATAAGTGGCCTGCTTGGATGAAACTGGCGTGAATATTTTATTTATCTAGCACATGGTAACAGCAAGCACCCTAGTGTAACCCAGATGCCTGATAGCACAGGTTCTTTGATCTGCTTTTCTAAAGGAAAGCAACTCAAAAAGTGTTAAGAACCTTACTTTAATCAATCAAACATTTACCTGCTTCAGGCAAAAAAGTCAGCCCCTGAACTTCAGAGAATACAAACAGAAATTACTAGAGAAAATAATGTAGTTCAGCAAACAGGGCTTCCAGCTGTCTGACTATTACATCTATACCTAGTTAGTCAACAGAGAGAGAAGCACCGACATCTGGGTTTTCAATGCAGAGGGGCTTAATGGCTGCCCAGAGTCTCATCTGGCCAAATCACACAACTCTTCCCAAAATGAGCCCCAAAGCCAAACCTCACCTCAGAGGCATATATAGTCTTCTCCAGGGTCAGACATCACAATCCTTGTGACTCAGTTCACTACAAAGTAACTATAATTGTGCCTTCCTGAAGAACAAGCCTCCCACCACAGGCTCCAGGTGAGCACATGCAGTATATTAGGGGAGTATATTTTCAAATCAGGAAAGGCCCTCAAGTTCAGTTTAGGGTTATTAAGGGGCAGGGAAGATCTTCAAATTTCTGTTACCATTTTATACATGCGTTTTACTTAATTAAAAAAAACCGTTTATATATAAAATAATCTTTGTTGTATTGGTGTTATGTGAGGTTTTGCCATGTTTGTTTATGTATACATCTGAAACGAAGGCCTGGTGTTTGCTTTTGTTTATTTTTAAATATGGACTTGTAATTTTGAAAAAAAAACACTTTATTTGTAAAAATACAAAATGCTAGCACTAGCATTTTTCTCCGTAAAAATTATGCTGTATTTTTAGTTATGTGACACACTGTATGTCAGCTATATTTTATTGTTTATATCAGTAGGTACCACATTTAAAATAATTTATTTGAATAAATATGGAATTTCCCACCATCAAAGCTAGTGTTACATAAAGCAGTTCTTATTACTGATGTTTGTTTGTTTTTTTTATAAAGCTGATAACTCCCACATTTAGTTAGAAGTGTGTCTATGATCATCTGAATTCTGACACTCATTCCCAGTATGATGTGGGCATGTTATTTACCTGTTTTTCAGCTTCCTATTCTTCAATTGTAAAATTAGAACTATTATCCTTCCCCATGCTTTATCAGCAGTTTTAATATGATTTTAGTAACACTTAGGAAGTACTTCAAGCTCTCTGAAAAGAGCATTATATGAAATGTAAGTCATTAATATTATATTACATTATATTAGTCAGCTGAAACTTTGCAAAATTAAATTTATTCTTTAAATGTGCACTAGGATGCCACTTCTGGCATAATCAAAGATAAAATAACTTTTCAGGAATGATTTTTTTTTTACATTTTGGAAAGAAAGAAATTATGCATGAAGTGTTAGTAGCAAATGAATTTAGATAAGTTTAAATGAGTTAATAAAATTTAACTTGGTACTTTTCTAGAGGCCATATTCACTTCTCAGAAAATTAAATATCTGAATTATTCACAATCCTTTGGCAAATAATTTGAAATTTTATTTTTTGAAAGTTATGTTTCCCCCTTGTTCTGTGCATAGCCATTTTTTTCCCTCAGAAATATTTTTTTAAAGTTTCGTTTGTTTTCCCCAGCAAGATCTTTTAAGCACTTCTCTATTTTTTTTCTAGCTTCTAAATTGAGGTGAAATAGAAGTCCCAGATGGCTACTAAATATTAGATGTGTTAACACCAGCATGAGGTATATGGGTGATGGTGGGAGGAAGAAAAATGGTCATATTGGAATTATGTGCTGTGGAATTAAGGTAGACTTGACTGCTCTGATTTTCTTAAAAGTAGTAATGCTCTCTCAAATGAAGTACATTTGATAAAAATATTTTAAAAAGCAAAGCTGTTATTGACACTGTCTGCTGTGAAGAATTATGTATGTGATAAAATAGATCAGTGCCAGAGGGAAAACAGAACTTTTTGTTTTTAACATGAGAAAAAAACGTAGTAGTTATATTTCAAAAATGCACCTAGAAATCACACAAGTGTACCAGGTTAAAACTGTCTTCCAAGATCTTTGTAGAGGAGGAGAATGGTTTTTGTTACCAGTAGTGGGATTTGTGAACTGATGTGCTGGGAGATAGAAAAAAATGGAAAGAAAACATACTTAGATCTTCATCTTACTTTGTTCAGCTGTTAGCCACTTTTTAATTTTAATTTTATTTTTAAAAATAAATTAATTAATTTATTTTTTTGTTTACATCATTCATTTCCATGGGATTTTGAGTTGCACATTTTTTCCCCATCTTTCCCCTACCCAACACCTAAAAACAGCTATCCCACTGTATAACCCCTCCCACAATCTGTTCTTTCCTATGTCCTCCCCCTTGGCCCTCTGACTTTCTGATAGGGCAGGATGGATCTCCCTACCACAGTGCCTATATATCTTAAATCCCAGTTGAATGTAGTTAATAATAATAATAATTGTGTGTGCACATATATATATATATACACATATATATACACACACATACATATATACATATACACACATACATACATATATATACATATATATATATATATAATATATATTTGTGTGTGTGCACACACACACTTCTAACATTAGAATAAAGACCTTTACATTCTAGATTCTTTCCCTTCCACCCTCGTCACCCATCCCCACTGGAAGGACAAGCCATTCAATACAGGCTGTAAATGTGCAATTACACAGAACATCTCCACAGTGGGTATGTTGTGAGAGACTGCTTATATGTCCCTCTTTCCTATCCTGCCCCCCACCCCCTGTTCTATTCTCTACCCTGTCCTTGTGCCTTTACAGAAGTGTGTACTTCCAGCAACCCTCTCCCTCCACCACCCTCCCCACTATCATCCCACCTATCATCCCCATCCCCCCTACCCTCCTGTGTGGCAAGATACCCAGTTTAGAATTTATGTCATTCTTTCCCTAAGCCAAATTCAGTGAGAGTAAGGTTGACCCTTTCCCTTTTGCCTTCCTGTTCTTTCCCTGCATTGTAATAGTTATCCCTTGCCTCTTCTATATGAAATGATTAACCCCATTCTGTGTCTCCCTGTCTCCTCTCATTCTAACCCTTTCCCACCTCAGAATTTCACCTTTTAGAGTATTGTTCCTTTCTATTCAATTGATCCTGTGCCCTCTATGTACTCATATATACACATACTCAGATATGTGTTCATATGCATATATAAACTCTCCCATATAGACATATATGTATGTATATGTGTGTGTGTGTATATATATGTATATATTTGTATTCCCTTCATTAATACTCATACTGAGAAAAGTT
Source organism: Pseudocheirus occidentalis (assembly GCA_028646575.1). Taxonomy (NCBI): domain Eukaryota; kingdom Metazoa; phylum Chordata; class Mammalia; order Diprotodontia; family Pseudocheiridae; genus Pseudocheirus; species Pseudocheirus occidentalis. Next base: position 11,740 of record JAQQSW010013334.1, read on the forward strand.
TCATAAGTTACAATTATCATTTTTCCATGTTGGCATGTAAATAGTTCAACTTTGTTGAAAGGTTACCTTTGTTGAAAGGTAAATAGTTCCTTACGATTTCTTTTCCGTGTTTACCTTCTCATTCTTCTTCTGTTTGAGTGTCAAATTTTCTTTTCAGTTCTGTTTTTTTCAGCAAGAATGTTTGAAAGTCCTTCACCTCACTGAATGACCATATTTTCCCCTGGAACTTCATATTCAATACTGCTGGGTAGGTGATTCTTGGTTTTAATCCTATCTCCCTTGATCTCTGGAATATCATTTTCCAGGCCCTTTGATCCCTTAATGTAGAAGCTGCTAGATCCTGGGTTATCCTAATTGTGTTTCCGCAGTATTCAAATTGTTTCTTCTTGGCAGCTTGTAATATTTTCTCCTTGATCTGAGGACTCCGGAACGTGGCTATAATATTCCTAGGAGTTTTCTTTTGGGGATCTTTTTCAAGAGGTGATTGGTGAATTCTTTCAAGTTCTGTTTTGCCCTCTGGTTCTAGAATATTGGGGCAATTTTCCTTGAGAATTTCTTGAAGGATGCTTTCTAAGTTCTTTTTTGATCATGGTTTTCAGG
>JAQQSW010013335.1:0-12339 GCA_028646575.1 Pseudocheirus occidentalis
AGACTTTCATTGTTCTAAATATTGTATATAATATTGTGAATTGTTGATTCTGTGGTACTGAATCTTGATTTGTAATGGAATAAACAGAGTGTTCACTAATACTGTGTAATCCGAATCTTAAAAGCTGTTCACAGTAGCATTCTCTCAGGAATCTACTGTTGATTGGCTTTACAGAGTATTAAAGGGTTGTGGCATTAGGAAGGTCAATAACAACTGCCCTAATAGGTGGTCAGTTTCCTCTCCTTGAATGTCTTTAAACAAAGACATATAATAATTCTTCTGAAGTCTTTAGATCAGTGGTTCTTGGTTCCTAAGACCATCGGAAATATGTGTTTTCTGATGGTCTTAGGTGACTGCTGTGAAAGGGTCGTTTGACCCCCAAAGGGTTTGAGAACCACTGCTTTAGAGTGTGGATTTCCCTGGGATGTTGTTTGAACTAGATGGTCCCTAGGGCCCAATCCAATTGTAAAAGTCTGTAACTGTCTGAGTTGATGAATGATAATTGTCTTCAAGCATTTGTAGCACTGATATCTAAAAGAAGATTCAACTTGTTATTTTGATTCCAGAAGGCAGAACCAATAGTGATGGAGAGAAGATATGGAATGGAAGCAGGGGCTATCAAAAAATGGAATGGGCTACCTGAGGAGTCCGTGGCTTTCCGTTGGTTGGAGAACTACAGGTAGTGGTTTGTCAGGTATGTTATACTGGGGATGCTTTTAACCTATGGGTTAGAATACATGATTGTTAAGCTCCCATCCAGAAGTAAGATTCTAAAATTGTATTATTTTCTGTTTTCTTCATTAGAAGAAACATCATGCTACAATAGGAAGAACTGAAGGCAGAAACTTGGGTTATGGTCCTAACTGTGGCATCTTGGTGGACCTCTTAGCTATGACTTCTCTAGGGTATCAGTCTCCATATTCTATGAGAGATTTCAATAGCCCAGAAATCTTATGATTCTATACAAAATGAGCCAAATGCCAGAGTTTCCTTTGAAACTTGGAGTATTCTTTAAGAATGTTGTTTAACTTTGGCAGCAACTTGCCATGCAGAATTCTGCAGCTACCCAGCCCACTTCCAAATTTTCTCTAACAGTTGTTGGTATAGTCACATCTGTGGTATAATCAGATCTCAACTCAAAATGTCGCTCTACTACTAAAAAAAACCCTTACTATCTCCCTATTCACTTCAAGAGAAAATAAAGACTCCCAAAATGAGGATTTAAATGTGGTATGATCTAAATCTCACTTCAGTTTCTAGGCTCATTTCATATCATTCCCTTGGACAGTCTCCATTCCTCCAAAACTGGCCTGCTGTTCGTTTTCCTTCCAGCACCCACATTTGAAATTCATTCCATCCTCCTTTTTATGTAGCTTTCTGAACCTGCCCCACAAGGTCAAAAAGGTGGTGCTAGATAGAATGTGGAACCTGAAATCTGGAAGACCTAAGTTAAAATTCAGCCACAGATACTTTATACCTGTATGGCCCTGAATAAGTCACGTAACCTCAATCTGCCTCAGACTCTTTAACTGCAAAATGGAAATAATCATGTCACCTTCCTCCCATGGTTGTGTCAGGACCAAATGAAGTACTACTTGTAAAGTGGCCCTTGGTACTTAATAATGCTTATTTTCTTTCTTTCCCAGTCACCCACCTTCCCCTTTCAAGTGTTCTGTTCCTCTTAAAACCACTTTTCATAATTTTGTATGTCTTTGGCATTGACTCGTCTGTATGTGTTATCTCTCCCTAAGAATGTCAGCTCCTTAAGGATGAGGACTATTTTACTTTTATCTTTGTATTCTGGCACATAGCATGATGTTTTGCACATAGTAGTTAATAAAAGCTTGTTAAATTGAATTTAAAATATGCTCAATATTCAGCCACAGTGTGCTTAATTTAAGAGTTGCTAATTTCATGTAACACACAAGCTTATAACCTGACAGTCCAATATCTGCATACGTTACTGATTGATAGTACCTCCTCTAGGAAGCACAATGTCTTCTGTATAATTCTTAAGTATCCAGTACTTCTACTCCAATATGCCCACCATGATTTATGAGAGCATCCTCGATAATATTATACCACATACGCTGAGTTACAGCAGTGTATAGGACATCCTACACAGTCAAGAGGTTTGTACTGTCACTGTTCCCAAGGGCTATACACCTAAATCCTCTCATTCCACTCTCACAGAATCCTTAAAGACAAAATATATAGCCAGGCTTCTGTGTCTATGCAAAAAAAAAAAATGAGGTGGTAGACCATTTTAGCAGGCAATAGTATTGAATGTCTCTGGCATTAGAAATACCCTGATTTCATCTTTCTGACATTCAAATCTGGTGGGAAATTCCTTTAGGAATTAACTGGGTTTTATTGCCTTAGTGCTGGAAGAGCCTGTAGAGGTCACTGAGCTCAACCCCATCATTCTACATGAGGAAAATAAGCATAAAGGATTGAGAATAACTTAGCCAAGGTCATACAGGCAATAAGTGGGAGACAGAGGATTCAAATACAAACCTTTCCATTCCAAAAGCAAAGATCCTTTTCCTCTCTCAGACTCTCTCTACATCTCAACCCCCCCCCAAAACAAATCACCTCAAGTTAATCAATCCCATGATAAACATCAGCTCAGATCTTAACAATGTCACTAAAGTTTTCTAGTTGGACATTTCAGACTTGGTTTTTCAAAAGCTGATGTGATAAAAATGATTCCACTGAGGATAAATCTCATTTGTGTTTTGAGAGAGCTATTAATTGGAGGAGTAAGAGATTAAGCAACAGAGAGTGTTACAGCTATATGTACACTTGTTAATCAAGTTTATTTTCATTATGGGCCATAATAAAGTGCCAGTACAGTGCTTTAAATTGCTCATATCCCAATTCTAACGTCCAATTTAAGATATTTGTGGCATCATTTGGGAAGAAAAGTTAGTATTGGATAGAATTAAGTAAGCAGAACCAGAAGAGTGAAAGAGCCAATGACCCTCAATCAGCAATCGGATGGATCTGTGATTTGGATTTTTTTGGGCGGAGACCTCTCCAACAATGAAGAAACCCATACCATGCCTATATTTGTGAGGGGGCTCTCTGATTGTGGAGAAGTCTGTCACATACCTGTTCATCCTCTGTGACTCTTGTCCATATCTTCCCAAAAGTTCACCTCTGCCTAAGCATCCAGTGGAATATTCTCCTAATATCTTAAGTCATTGCCATCTATATAATGTAGTAGAGGAATAAAGGTTTTATCCTTGGAATTTATAGTGACTGAAACAAAAAAAGAGCAATAAAAAGAATAAAAAAGACCATGGACACATAACGCAAAAAATTCTATGAGTTAATTGTTAAAGAACTAAAAGAGAAGGGGGGAAATAAAAGATAACAGAGAGATATAAAGAGAGAAAAATACAGATGTCAGATACAGAGACAGAGAGAAAGGGAGTTATTGAGTAATAGCCTGACACACAAAAAGGAAATAGCAAGTGAGGGAGAAACAGAGGACACATTGACATGCATGTATGCATGCACACACATACACACATGCTTGCACGCACATACACACAAACAGAGAATATTCTGAATCAACCTTAGGACCAGCATGATGGAAAGAGACTTGGTTTCAAATCCTAGTTTGGCCATTTACTACTCATGGGACCTTATGTAAGTCACTTAACTTATGAGTGTTAGCCTTATCTATAAATGACTAGATATTTTTGAGCTGATAATTTATTCTTTTAGGGTCTTGTGAGACAACCATATTTTGCCATTCTGTGACTGCTCAGAATGAATAAGAACTCACTTTGGATCAGAAGACTTTTCTGTCTAGGCAATGTATTTTGAATTTTACCAGATTATTTCCAGATGTCCACTGAACTTGGTGAGGCATAGACACAATAGAAGTGATCTACACTCAGAGGGAAATGGCCTTGTTTCTAAATAGTCGTGGTTGCAAATAGGTCCTCCTCACTCCTGGAGGAAGGAACTCAGTTCTTTATTACCCCAAATCAAAAAATAAAACTTGATCACCAGCAAACATATCCATAAAACTACAAATCAGTTAGCTTCTCACTGGTACAATGAACAATCCACTCAGAATTGCAATGTGATATAACGTGAAACTGATCTCAACCAGAATTGATTGTAGTAAACAGATCTTTGAAAAATCTCGTAGACGGTGTTCACTTCATCACTATATGTTCTCAATGAAGCCAAAAAAGCACAGAGGGTGTCTTTGGGTAACTCACAACTACCGAATGCAGGAGGAACAGTCTAATCAATTGCTAGTTTGATGATAATATATACAGCAGTTAAACTTGTCCCATTTTCTTTATTGGTCCCAACAAAACACTAGCGACTGCTTTTTTTCCTTTCCAGCCTTGATATTCAACAGTCCTTCTTTTTCTTTTCTCTTACTTCCAACTATCTCCCCTTGTTTTCTTCCCAAATATATATTGGGCAAACCTAGATATGATGTTGATGACCAGCAAGCTACTAAGAGAACAGCTCATAAAAAGATAACAAGTGACTTAAGGGGGTGATTGTGTGAAAGAAAAAACAGCCTCCTTTGGACATGACAATAATTGTGATGGCATCATGAGTGGTGATGATGGGCATGGGACAGTGGCGAGAGTGGAGAAGGCAGAGATAGCATTGAGATGATGGTACAGTGTCATGATGTTGGTGTAAGAGGTGCTGATATTCAAAAATAAGTTCATAAGAATACATATAAGGAGAACAAATACAGCTAGATACAGCTTATTTAAATACAAGGCTGTTTGAGAAAAGGTCATAAGCCATTGGGAGGATTATGGAAGTTTTCATGTACAAGATGATTCTTTAGTTGCATCTTGAAGAAACAGAGGAATTTATGACTAAGAAGAGAAGAGGGAGGATATTGCAGTCGTACTCCTTTTATTATTAAGAAGACCAAAGGGGAGTTAGTTGTTTTTTAAACCGGAAAGAGGAATTGAAATATCATGGGAAGCAGAAAGCACAGTGGAAGAACAAAGGAATCCCTCAGAAAGGATGGGGCCCAGGAGTTTGCACACTGCTACTGCCAACTCCAGTGACTCTATTTCAAACTGAATAAATCAGTTAAAACCTTGCTTGTCTCATTGACTTATTTAAGGAATGACCTGCCCACACAGAATTTGCCACCACATTGGGACTGGGTAAATTTAGTCCCTGCCCATTTCCTCTTCTGTCCCATCCTCTTCTTTTGGTGAAATGGCATCACTTACCATTAAAACTTGTTCATTTCTTATGTTTTTCTTTCCTTTTGCTTTTTGGAGGGGCAATTGGGGTTAAGTGACTTGCCCACGGTCACATGGCTATTTTTGGGTTAACTGAGAATGGATTTGAACTCAGAGCCTCCTGACTCGAGGGCCAGTGCTCTATTCACTCTGCCACCTAGCTGCCCCCAATTTCTTGTATTTCTAAAATGAAGAATGTTTTCAGATAAAGATGAGTTGGCTTTTTATTGTTTGCTGAATAATTGTTAGCTATAGAACTATGGAGAAGAACAAAAGGGAATATCTGGGAAAGTTACCCTATATTTAACAGTAAGCCCATACTGAAATGTCTTTCTTTTCTTCTCCTCTCCTCTTCCTTTCCTTTTCTCCCTTCTTTGCTCCCCACCTCATTCCACAAAGAAGGGATTCAAATAGAAAATAAATAATTAATTGACTTTTCTCTTCTGGGGAATACATAAATTTTAATTTATTTGCTGTTTCTGTTAAACCACACATTAAAAAAACTTACTCTATCTCCATGTTAATGTCCACTGCACTTACCCACTCCACTAGATAGCCTATGAATATTAATGCTTATTAAAATAGTTAAACTGGCTAAATTGCTTGAAAGGTTTGTGAATTGCTTTCTGTGTCTGGCTACACATTGGCATTATGGATCAATAAGGTGAATCCTTAAGAATTTAATACTTAGAAATTACCATTGATTATTTTTAACCTTATAATTACTAATATAAGGAAGTATTAAAACTAAAAGTAGACACTTATTAGGAGGTTGAAGATATTGTAAATGTTTTAAGCACAATGTGCTTAAACACATTGGGAGTTTGGGATGCTGGGATAGCCCATGTAGGGATGGATAGCAAGGACATGGGGAAGAGCCAGTATAAAAACATGGAGACAGAAGCTTGAATGCCACGTGGCAGGATCAACTTGAAGACCAATTTGACTGACTTACAGAGTGCAAGAAGGTGATTAATGTCCAATCAGGCTAGAAAGATGTTAGGGCCAGATTGTGATGGACTTTAAAAGCTCAATAAAGATTTGATTTTATCCAACAGTCAATAGGGAGCCAATGAAGTTGAGAGCAGAGAGAGTCACATCTATATTTAAGACAAATCTCATTGGTAGCAGTGTAAAGAATGGATTAGAGTAGAAAGACATTGGAGGCAGCGAAATCAGTTAGGAGACTGTTGTAAGAATTTAAACTCATAAATAAATGGAAGATGTAAGATATAAGATGTATTTTAAAGACAGAAGGGAAATGATTTGGTAGCCAAACTGCAAAGTAATTTCCTGCCCCTCCCCCCCCAAAAGTTCAACAAACCATAAATTAGTGATCATGACAGGGTATGTGCAATCTTGCCCTTTTGAAATTCATCCTTTATTAAGAGAATGGAAACATGCATACATTAGTACTGACCCCATCCATTTGACCTTCTGTTTTTGTGCCATTTTATAGTTCTATTTGAATATCATCCCGTATATTGTTTAGTGTTTCTGTTTTGTTGTTGTTCTTTGTCAGAGAGTCTGGTTTTTCCTATAAATCTCACTTAGTAGTAGTCATCCATATAGGTACAGTCTCGTGCATTGTTCCTTCTGCTGCCTTGATATTCTATCACAATTAAGGACAACAGGTTTTGTTGGATTTTTTTTTCAGCTTTCTCCCAATCATCAGAAAAACAGTTTGTCTCAGACTCTTTTCTAATACAAATGTTTTGTTATGAATTTTTGCACAGATGGGTTTTTTTCTTGCTCCTGGGTTTATAAACTGAGTCATAGGATCCTTGGATCAAAGGGTAAGACTGGCTGTAATTATTCTTGGAAAATGCCACATTGTATTCAAATATGCTTAGACCAACTCACTGCTCCATGAGCAGTGAACTGGCTTGCCTGTTTTCCAGCTGTCTTGGCAACGTTGGATTTTTCTGTCTTTGATCATCTTTGCCAATTTGGAATGGACAAGGTGTTTTAATTTTTAAAAGCCCCATTTCATATGAGAAGCATTGAGGTAATAAAAAAAAAAGAATGTAGAAGTGCAAAGCCTATGAACAGAAGATTAGATTCCAGCACAGCTTAAAAGAAAAAGGCATAAGGGAAGGAATGAAATTAATTAACACTTCTTAGAAAGAAGCAACACAAATAAATGTTCTCAAAATATAAGCATACATGGGGCGGTGTTGAGAGAATTCTGAAGGAAAATCTTATTTGAGCTGGGAAAGAAGAGGATAAAGGGGAAAAAGTTAATAAAATCAAACTCAAGAAATTTTGGCTAAGGCAGTATGACATAAAGACAGAAGGATAATTTACAGAAGGAGACAGTAGTGAAAGTGGAATTAATCAAAGGGCTTCAAGTGATAACTTAAAGGGAGAGGAAAGGAAAGGTGCAATTGAATGAAATGGAGGAACACAAATTTAACCATTGCATTTTAAAATGTAAATGGATTGAAGTCTCCCAATTAGAAGAGAGAAAGACAGAGACAACCAGACAGAGACACAGAGAGGGGGGAGAGAGAGAACAGGGTTGAAGTGGAATGACAAAATTCATAATAAAAGAAAACCCAAGAACTTCTTGAATGCCAGAAATGTGTTTAAATCACGAATGAATGCAACAATTAAATACTCATTATTTGCTATGTGCTAAGGGCTAGAAATAGAAAAATAGGGCAAACCCTTCCCTCAAAAACTCTCAGTCTTATAGAGGAGAGCACACACCTGGAAAGTTTCAACCGAAAGTCAGTTCTTATGGTACAGTGCCAAAACAAGTGGTAATCTCTATTCTTTTATGTCAGTTTCACTAATAAAATCATACTGGTTTTTGGTACTGAATCATTTGATAATGCAAGGGCTCAAGGGCTCCAGGGCTCCAGTGATCATCTGCCCACTGAAGGCACCTGACCCATAGCTATTAGCGGTGAGGAAGAAGGCTCCTTCTCCCCTCCACTCATTGATGCCTGCCACCCCAAAGGCTCCCCGGTCCAGGGTCCTGGTCTGTCTCCACCAGGATCTTGTGAGAAGGCAATCAAGGTGGTAGTGGTAGTTTAATTTGCTTAATATATGCTTTTTCTGCTCCTTCAGGGCTTGACACAGATTATATGAAAACAAGGGATTGTAACATATTTTACTACATTTCATGGAATTACAGTAATTTTTCAGACGGATAAATTATGCATGTTGGTATTAACAAAAGAAATAAACAAGGAAGCTACTGTACATTCACACATATCTGAACAGTCTTGGAGGTTGAGGGCATATTACATTTGAAAATTGGCAACATCTGAAAAATAACATGAAAGAATATTCTCAGCTTCACATGGTGCTTTTCTTTCAAAAAAACAGGTTTTGTGCTGGGGAACAAAGAAATAATAAACAAATGAAAACATCAAAAATATCAAATATCTCTTTTAGGAGCCTTAACACATTTAAAAAATAATCAATAAAGAAAACTATTGTTTAAAATTAGAGTGATTGTTTTGTTTGGTTGCAGCAGGAAGGACCAAGAATGGTGGGTGAAAGTTGTGAAGTGGCAAAGTTAGGCTTCATGTTAGTGAAATAAACAAAACCAAACAACCACTTCATTAGTGGAATAGGCTATCTTGAAAGGTAATGGATTGCTCATCTTTGGAGGACACTGAGAGGTAGCAGCATGGTCATTAATGGGATTCTTTTTAGGTATGACTTGGACTGGAAAGCCACTGAGGCCTCTTCAAACTCTGACATTCTGTACCCTGGACAAAATGGTAGTTTACTGGAATCCCCAGTCCTTTTTAAAAATGGATGATTAAACTGTGGTCTGGGAGGTCAATGGCGTAAAGCAGGCATAAGATTGTGATACACAGAATATACACAATCTTCTGGACTTCTATGGAAAAGAAGCACCCTACGTAGATTTCTGCTGCCTAGATCAAAGTCTTTACTGTCTCATCTTAGTGATGACTACAGGAGAAAATGATTATTTAATTACTTTTTTCACCTGAAAGGATATTCTGTTTTACTATATTTCAAATTAATGTCAATATTTTATGCAAATATCTCCCTATGATAGGAATTTTTTTCTGTTTCCAGTTATATGAAGCTATCAGAATCTCATGGAATGACTTCCTATATATCATTATGGAGTGTGGAGTGGTGACCCCAAGTTCTTAAAGATTATTGGAACCCAGTGCAGACTTTAGTGCAGTATGGAAGATGGGAAGACCTCAGGCAATAACAACCTGTATACTTCTCACCCTGGAACCACCCTAAATTCAAAGAGGCTTACCATCAGCTTAAACACAGAGTGATAATAAACATCATAGCCACAGATTCTAATGAAGCCCACCTACCTGGACCCACAAAGTCTTGGTTTATGTAGGATCAGCAACTTGGAGCTGAGAGAGAATTCATGTAACCCGTCTCCCTCATTTCACTTATGAAGAAGAGAAGGGCCAGAAAGGTGAAATAATTAACTCCATGTCATATAGGTGGGAGATTCAGGATTTGAATTCAGAGGCTCTAACTAAAAATGCAGTGCTTTTTCTACTTTTGCTAAGTACAAGCAGAGGCAACTGGGTGTTGACAGTTGACCCTAGAATCAGGAAGATTTTAGTTCACATCCAACCTCAGACCTTTACTAGCTATGTGACCCTGGGTAAGTCACTTAACTTTGTCAGCTTCAATTCCCCCATCTCTAAAATAAGAATAACATTAGCACCTGTCTCCCAGGATTGCTATGAGGATGAAATGAGATGATATTTATAAAGTGATTACAAACCTTATGACACTAAATAAATACTATATATTATTATTGTGATTAATTATTCTTATTCTACTATTTACTCCCATTGGTGAAATCATGGAATCTGCTGACATATTAAAGTTTACAGATCCTTCATCTATGAAGATTCACCCAAATCCTATTTCAAAAGCAATTAATCTTCAAGAGAAAGAAGATTTTTTGGGAATGGTTTTCCTTCAAACAACGTGGACATTATCTTTGCAGTATAATCTCGAATTCTGAAGCAGTAATTGTCTTTTACAGTGTAATATCTAATAATTATTTCCTTTGTCCAAAAGCTGATTTTTATTATCTTTTCTTTATTGAAGTACTGGGGGTTGCAGAGTTGATAGTGAACTGATGTTTCTTTCCATTTAATTGAATTCAATAAAATCCAACACACACTTAATGGCACCATTAAAGATGCAAAGCCCTGAGGCCAAATCCTTAAACCACAATTGCAAAGTTGAAATTATTTCTGCCCTCGAGGAGCTTTCTCTTTCATTGAAGATATGTCTATTATCAGTTTTTCTTCTGAAAACAATGTTGGTCTCATTTGCTACACTGAATACCAAATATTGTCCAGTTTCTTTGAAAAGGATTATAGGTACCAGTGGTCATGGCATATGTCTATAGCCCTGGGCAATGGGGAGGCTGAGGTTGATGAATTACTTGAGTTTATGAGTTCTGAGCTAGAGCCGGGTTAAAGTCAATGGGATGTCTGTACCACATCTGGCAGCAAAATGGAGCCCAAAAAGTAGAGGGTCAAATGGCTGCCAAAGTAGGCGTGAAATAGCACATCAGTAAAACTGAGCAAGTTAAAGCTTCCATGCTGATCAGCATTGGGATCAGGCATTTGTAGACCAAGGAAAATTGGGAGATCCAATACTGAAAAAATGGGAGGGAGTTCTTTTGTATTTTGTTCATTAAAGGACACTTTGTTTAAGTGTCCTTCACCCTACTTCTAAAATTAAAATAAAAATTTACATTTAAATATTTTAAAGGTGCTTCAAAGAAATTCTGATCTCAAAGTGCCCACATCTTGGCAACATCCATCAACACATTATTACTATGGATCAACACTTCCCTTGTGTAGCCCACACAAGGGTGATAGTATCAGTACCTATGGCATCTGGAGACTTCCCATCAGCAATCACTTAGCCAATCAACAAATATTTATTAAAAGTCAACAAGCATTTCTTTAGTGCTTATTATAAGTCATGTATTAATTGCTGGGGATGGAAAGAAAGTCAAGAAGCAGTCCTTCCCCTAACAAGAAATCAATATTCTAATTGGAAAAACATGTAAATAATTAAGTAGATGGAATATGTACATCATAGATGAAGATATCTTGGAAGATGATGGCCGAAGGTACAAGGAAAGGCATTCTATGGGAAGTAAGATTAGAACTGAGTATTGAGGGAATTTAGGGAAATTAAGAAGCAGAGGTGAGGGCTCAGAGCATCCCAGGCTTGGGGAATGACCAGTGCAAAGGCATGAAGACCAGAGATGCAACATTGTGTTTGGGAACCTGCAAGTTGGCCAGTGTAGATTGGATAGAAGTAAAGGGCAAGAAGCCTGGAAAAGGAGGAAGGGATCAGGTTATGAAGAGTTTTAAATGTCAAACAACAGCCAGTTTCAGGCTGCCCATGTCAGAATCATGGTGTAGGGAGGGGAAAGAGCACAAAAAAAGTGTTCAAATACCTGTTTTAAGGTTCATTTAACCTTTCTATAACTTACTTCCTTCAATTAGAAATAATTATAACTCTTTCATTAGTTGAAAAATAATGATAATAATTCTGTCATTAGCTACCTTACCAGTCTATTGGAGAAAAGTGATTTGTAAACCTTGAGATACTACATAAATATTCATTAATATTAATAGTGATGCTAATGATTATAGTAATTGTGGGTTCCCCTGGGTCTTATCTGGGATTCTCCATCTTTTGTGGCTATTAATAATTAACAACCTCAGGATATCTGTCTTATAATCCTTCCCAACTTGATGCATTCAGGTGCCCTTTGCTGATGGGTTGAAATTTTAAGGAAATTACAGTGGTCTATGGGGACAATGGGACGAATTATTTGAAATACAGAATCACCTAGAAAAGTCTTGATAAATGATAAGAATTATGACTTTCTCAGAACTCCTACCTTCTAAGCCTAACCTATTTTAGTACGTTAAGCATTGCACAGATATGGCAAGAAGCTTAATGTAGATATTTGTTGATATTCAACATATACTGGCCTATTGATTGACTAATGGTTTCTTTTTCTCACAGTTCTGACAGTACACCTTTAAGTAGAAATGCACTGCCAGTGGGAATCAGGCCCCTG
>JAQQSW010013336.1:0-12339 GCA_028646575.1 Pseudocheirus occidentalis
TATCCCATATGTCCCATATAAAAGTTACAACTTTACTTTCAATTACTCTCATTGAATTTGGCTTAGGGAAGAAATGGCATGAACTCTAAACTGGGCATCATGCCACACAGGAGAGTAGGGGGCATGGGGATGAGAAGGGGGATGACAGAGGGGAGGGGAGGGTCTGGGGGAGGGATGCTGGAATCACACTCTTCAGTAAAGGGACAGGGACAGGGTAGAGAACAGATCAAGGGGGGAAGGAATAGCAAGGAGAGACATATCATTACTATCACAATATGTCCACTATGAAGATGTCCTTTATAATCACACATCCACAGTCTGTATTGAATTGATTGTCCTTCCAGTGGGGGTGGGTGACAAGGGAGGAACTGAAAGAATCTAGAATTTAAATCTCTGCAATACATGCAACTAGGAATTAAGATATACAGAGGCTGGGGTAGGGGAATCCTCCCTGCCCTACCAGAAATTTAGAGAGCAGATCAGCGGAGGCGCTATACAGTGGGATCTCTGTTTTGGGGTTGGGGTAAGGGAAAGATGGGGAGAAAATTTGTAACTCAAAAATCTCATGAAAATGAATGATGTAAACAAGAAAACAAATATAAAATTTATTTTAAAAGATGTAATATTGTGAATGTTATATTGTGATTTGTAATGAATGTTTGCCTTGATTTGTAATGGAATAAACAGAGTGTGCACTATACCGTGTAATCCAAACCTTAAAAGCTGTTCACAGTAGCAGTCTTTTGGGAATCTGCTGGTACATGGCTTTACAATAGAGGACTGAGTCAAATATATAAGAATACAAGTTATTCCCCAAATTCTAAATAGTCAAAGGATACGAACAGAACAGGAAGTTTTCAGAGGAAGAAATTAAAGACATCTATAGTGATATGGAAAAATGCCCTAAATCAGTTAACAACTTGTGGAACTGAAAGTTGTAAACCAAAAGTAAACTAATTAATTATTTAATAGTGAAAAGGAATGAGAAACAGGTTCATGAAATTGTGATTGCCACTTGCAAAAAAATGCCTTGCCACCATCATCAGTGCCTCTGCTCCCACTGTGATGAACCATGATGAAGTCAAAGACAAATTTTATGAATACCTGGAGACTCTTATCATCAATGTGCCAAAAGAGGGCAAACTTATAATTTTGGGTGACTGACTATATTGCTAAAGTAGGCTCACACTATCAGACATGGCAGGGATCCCTTGGGAGGAATGGAGATGTTAACAACAACAGCAATGGTCACTTACTATGGAAGACTTGTGCATCTCATTACCATCTCATCACCCTACTATCTTCTGTTTACCTCAGTGCAATAAAACTTCATGAATGCACCCTCATGGCAAGCATTATCATTTAATAGGCTATATGATTGTAAGGAAAAGAGACACATAGGATGTAAGAGTGATGAGGGTCATGTGGGGCAACAGTGGAGCTGAAAATGAGTGGGTAGTTTTCAGATATTTGATGTACAGCACTGCATTTTCTCATCAGAGTCAGAATACTCACAAACATCAAAGTTGGTTTTATGAGAATGATGGGAAAAATCAGAAGTTGCTAAATGAAAAATGAGAATTTTACTTGCTTTTCCAGGAGAGCAGTTCATCCATCTATAAGAAGGTAGCATTTGATTCTATCACAAGTAAAGTAGAAGTGACATTTAGAGAGATGCAGGATTCTTGACTTAGCAAGATGGCAGATGAAATTCAGTTTTATGCTGATAGTAACAATCCAAAGCACTTTTATGATGCCCTGGGGGATATTTATGTGTCAAAGATCTATGGTTCATGTCAGCTACTCAGTGCTGATGGAGACACATTGATTAGTGATAAGAACATGATCCTAGAAAGATAGGCTGAATACTTTCATTGTGTTCTCAACAGACTGTCACAAAGCAGTACTGAAGCCACATACTGTTTATTTCAGCTTAAAGTCTATCCCTCCCTAACTGAAATACAACCTGAAGGAAAGGTTTTGAATGCCATTAGGCTTTTTTTGTGTGGCAAAACACCTAATGTTGATTCTATTCCAGTTTGAGATTTACAAGGTAGGAGGACAATTGCCCATACCAAAGATGAATGAAATTTTCTAGGTTTTTATATGGCAAGAGGAGGTTATCTTCCAGGAGTTCAAGGATGCTTCCACTGCCTCCCTTATAGATACTTCTATAAAAGTAAAGAAAATAGATTGTCCTGTGACAATCACAGGGGTGTCTCTCTCTTTGTCATTGATCGCAAGATTCTTGCCGGAGTCCTCCTTAATAGGTTGGTACTTTACCTGGAATATGGTCCTCTACCTGAGAGGCAGTGTGGCTTTCGAATGGGCCAAAGAACAGTTAATATGGTGTTTGCTGCACAACATGTCTAGCAAAAATGTCAGGAGCAGAAAAGAAGTCTGTATACAATGTTGTATACATTGTTGTATACAATGTTGTAGATCTGACCAAGGCCTTAGATGCTGTCAGTTGTGAAGGCTTATGGAAAATTATGCCAAAATTTGACTGCCCTGAGAAATTCATCAGTATTGTACATCAATTTCATGATGGCAAGGGTTCTGTATAATGGAAGATGCTCCAACACTTTCCCAGTCACCAGTGGAGTGAAACAAAACTGTATGCTTACTCCCATGCTTTTTATCATGGTGTTTTCAGCCATATTGTCTAAAACCTTCAGTGAGTATGAACACAACATCAAGGGCAGCTACCACACCAGTGATAAATTCTTCAACTTGAAAAGGCTACAAAACCAAAGTGCATGTATGTTGGCACATGATTTTTTGTTTACAATTGATCAGCCACCATCACACTACCTACATGAGGAACCATTAGTTACAACAAATGGAGAAGTTTTGAATACTGTGGATAAGTTCACTTACCTTGATGGTGTACTTTCCAGGGATGTACACATTGATAATGAGGTAGACACATGCATTATCATATCTAGTTTAGTTTTGGGGAGGTTCCAAAGGAAAGTGTAGGAAAGAAGAGGTATTAAATTGACTAACAAACTGAGGGTATACAGAACCATTATTCTGACCTCATTGTTGTATGTGTGTGAAACCTGGACAGTCTACCAGGGCTGTGTCAGGAAACTGAATTGCTTTCATTTGAATTGTCTTAGGAAGATTCTTAAGATCACCTGGCAGGACAAGATATCAGACACTGAGGTTCTTTCTTACACTAAACCGCCAAGCATTCAAACTCTACTTCAAAGATGCAACTTCAATGGCATGGCTACATTGAATGCCAAATGTATGCTTGCCCAAAAGACTATTTTATGGAGAACTCACATGGTGGTAAAAAAGTGATACAAGGTAAAAAAAGGTGATACTCTCAAAGTCTCTCTTAAGGACTCTGGAACTGATTGTGGGACATGGGTGACACTGGCATAGGACTGCCCAACTTGGTGTGCCCTCATCAGAGAAGGTGCTGGACAAAATTGAAGTAACTCAAAAAAATGTTAGATGCCCAGATTTAGAAAATGTTTACAAGCCCTATTTGTGCCCAACATCTCACAGAACATTCCAAGCTTGTATTGGTCTTATCAGTCACAGTAGAACATTCTTTGATTTTATTCAAACATAGTGAAGTCATTTTGGTCCTCTTCAAGAAAAAAAGACTACAATGAACTCAGTGTATGCTAGGTACTTTGTAAGCACTTTAGAAATAGCATCTCATTTGGTTTTTACAACAACCCTACAAGGTAGATGCCATTATTATCTTCATTTAACAGTTGAGAAAACTGAGGTAAACATAATTTAGGTGACTTGCTCAAATTTATACAAGTACTAAGTAGTGTCTGAGAAAAGATTTGACCTCAAGTCTTATATCCAGGGGTCAGTCCTCCACCTACTATGTGAAAATTTTCTATTCTTCTGTCTAGCTAGAACATTCTCTTCCCAAATCAACTTGCATTTAATTTTTACATATTATGTATATACTTATGTATGAGCATATTGTCTCTTCCATTAGAGTATAAGCTTCTTTTGATCAGGGAATGTTTCAACTTTATTTCTGTATCCCTATGATTCAGAACTCCCATAGCAGCAATTGTCAACTCGTGGGTTGCGACCCTTTTGGGTTACAGGGGTCACAGCGGTCCCCTAAGACCATTGGAAAACACATATTTATGATGGTCTTAAGAACTGAGACATGGTGCCTCTACCAGTGTCCAGGTGGGTCCACCCACATGCAGATATGCCCACATATGAGTATTAAAGGGTCGCGGCAATAGGAAGGTTGAGAACCACTGTCCCATAGTAAGGACTTGAATGTATACCAACTAACTGAAATCACTGCATCAAAAGTAGATAATCCACAATAATTCCAAAAGTTATGTAATACACATTCTTATTGTTTATTTGTCTTAATTAATGAACATAAAGTTCTACTTTCAGAACAAAAACACCTGAGATAGAAGTTCATAGGTTGAAAAGAAAGCTGGGCTCTGTTGTCTGTTTTAAATAAGAAGCTGTCCTGAAAGAAAAAAGGGATTGGTAAAAAATGGCAATAAGAGAATCTGAAAGAAGTTTATGTGAGCCCATGGGCTTTCTTCTGTTCTTTTCCATCCAATGTTTAATTTTTTTTAATGTTGCCTTTAAGCATTCTATATTCTATACACAAAAAATGTGCAATTTTTAACAATCTTTACTGTAGAATTTTAGAAGCATTTTATGGTCTGGAATGCATACACAAATACACATACATTATGAAATATTTTATACTTTATATAATGATTTTTTTTTACCTTAAGTTGACTTTCAACTTTTTTCTCATTGAAACTATCATGAACTATGGATAAAAAAACCTTCAGTGAAGTATGACTAGAAAACAAATGCTCAGGGTGATTTAGGAGAAATTTCACGTAAAATTATTTTAATCCTTTTTACACACAAAGAGAATGGCATAAAGGTGACAAACCTTATTTTATTCATGACATTTTGCAAGGAAAAAACATCTTGATGACTATGTAAAAGACAGATTTTTTTAAAAAAGAAAACAATGATAAACTTTTGTTGTTGTTGAGGATGTTATTGGAATATCTTGTACCTATGTTTTGAATAGGAGAGATTTCAGCTTCCTAAGTATTTAGGTACAGAGTCGGAAAAGAAAGAGAATGAGCAAAGAGATGACAACAACAGAAAGCAGAAAGTTTGGAATGATGTCTAGCTTAAAAATGAGAAATTTTCCATTAAAGTTAATGTGATCATTTTACCAGTGAACTATTGGTGAAGATATTAATAAATTTTGGAAGGATTGGCATGAATGTTCATAGGTGGATATAAGTAATACTCAATTACATCCTTTTTATAAGACATATAAATACAATAATATGAAAACTATAAACATAGTTGAACATCATTCTAATACCTCTCCTAAGGACAAAAGACTGTATAAATTAAACTGACTAATGGAGTGGTTCTTTTGTTTTCTCTTAATAAATTGACTTGAATGTCATATAATATAGATATTGTATAATAGGATCAAAGATCTAGAGCCAGTAGGGAATCCAGAGGTAATTCATCCTATTTCTCTCCATTCCATTCTTCCTGTTTTGTGGATGAGTAAACTGAGACCCAGAAAAGTGTAGTGTTTTGCCTAAAATCACATGGCAGAATTTGATGGCAGCTTCTCTGACTCTAGAAATGGTGTTCTTTTCCTGTATCATGATGCCGTGACCCCTGAGATGAAGGAGTACCCTTCAATCCCCTCACTTTGCAGATGAGGAAAATGAGGAGGAAAGACATTAAATGACTTTTGTAAGTACACACAGGGAGAGTAGAACAGCTAGGATTATATGACAGATCCTTCAATTCTAAATAGTTCTTACAGCTATCAAATTTACTTTACAGTTACAAATGATCACTTTTAATTCTCACTGGTTCAAATACTTTGAAGAGTACTTCAACTTTTAATTTCCCCATTTTATAAGGAATTGAGACTGAGATTTTAAGTAATTTATTCAAGAAATAACAGCTGGTTATCAAACAAGTTAGCTCTTGAACCCAAATCTTTTGACCTCAAATAAACAACATTTTAATCAGTATTCTAGTATATTTACAATGACTGAAACTTACTTTAAAATTTAAATGTATTGGATGGAAGATACATAAATTCCAGAGTGCTTCTCTGTCATTGATTTCCTATATAATTTTAGCCAAGTTTCTTATGCTTAGATAATGCAGAATTATATAAAAGAATAAATCCATTAAGGGACCAGTATGCATATATCATTTTTCCAGCATATATTTATGTATGTAACAATGCAACTTAGAGAAATATAGAATAACAGAGAGTAGAAACACAGTGTCTCTTCCATGTTGAATGGTCTTTATACTACTAACCAGGGGCATAGAAGGAAATGGGAAGAATTTATAAAGGGTAAGGACAGGAAAAGAAGGGAAGGGAAGGCAAAGCAAGGGAAGAAAAAAATCAGCATAATATCACAGAAAAGCAAAAACATTAACCTTGGATAGAGAGGATCTGAGTTCAAATCCTACCTCAAGTAATTACTACCTATATGGCTTGGATAAGTTACTTAACCTGCTTGGATCTTACCTCCCTACTATGTAAAAAGAGGGATTGGACCAGATATTACCTGAGTTCCTTTTTCACTTTAGATTTTTGATTCTGTGATTAGGTGTCCTCTGAGGTCCCTTCCAGGTCTATGAGCATATGTACTTTAACCCTAGTCACAGTCAGTCTCAACTGCCTCTCAACTGAGGGAAATACACTCATTTTGAGATAAAAGTCCTTTAATGGATGGTAACAGCAGCATCTGAGGGTGGGACACCTTAGGAGACAGAGCTGAGCAGATCCAATAGGCAACAGTTGAACACAAAGGGTTGCTGAGAAACTGAACTAACAGAACTGTGAGGGATGCTCCATAAGTATTCAACAAAAATTAAATGATTACTATATTCATGGCATATGAATAACTTCAGCAACAGAAAGACCTGTATTCAAGTACTGCCTTCTGATTACGTAGTCATTTAATTTTCGAATGTTCTAGGCTATTCTTTAATGCTCTCATTACAGAGAATTTTCTGAACTGGATTAATAGGGGGATTTCCTCATTTGGAAGTTCATTATGCTAGTGAAATAATAGGTTTAATTCCTGCTCCAACTATGTGCAAGGCCCTGTGCTCATTGCTAGGGCTACAAACAAACACACAAACAAACAAACAATAGCCCTAACCCAGGCTGAACATATTCATGAGTTTTGCACTTTTCTGAATTCAAGGGAACAAGGAAATTGCTTCTCAGATTAATTGCTTCTCACCTGCTGAATTGTTGTTGTTAAGTTGAAAGTGCTAATAAATGATCCATCAACTAAGAAATAATGATTTGCCTACTTGGAGAGTGATGAGGACCGATAGACCAACAATTAGCAAAGACATTCATAATAATGATGCTTTTAGATTTTAAACATAGTCATATGCTTAAAAAGGCAAAATTAACAATCATTATAAACAATGTCATAAGTAGGCATATATGGAGGCAAATGCATAAATAGCACATCACAATCCAATGATAAATCAGCATCCCACTATCCCACTAGTATCTATAGGGAGAAGTGTGCATACACAGGAACTTGGCCACATATAGGAAATACATGAAGAAAACCGTGTACTTGGAGTAATTCACATCTTCTGGTTTAGTATTGAGGAGATTTACTGGAAATGAGGATCATAGATCTGCATACAGAAGGAACTTCAGTGGCAAAATAGTATAATCTCCTCATTTTACAATGTTAAATGACTTCCCTGAGTTTGCACAGGTAGTAAGAGGAAGATGTAAGATTTGATCTCTGGTCCCATAACTACAGGTTCCTATTAGATTCAAGATAATAGTGTGAATAGAGCTTGATCCCTAGACATAATTTGGACTAGGTATATGAACAGCTTTCAGGGGGTCTTACTAAAAAATAACTAGTTCACATATAATTTTAAAGCAAATGCATTCACTAGAGAAATCTTGTGGTTGATATGGCTTAATAGGATTTAATTAATTAAATACAGAAAAAAATTACCTCAGGAGCTATGTGTGTGCATGTATACACACATATACACACATGTGCATACACACATACATAAATATATAGATTTTGTGTACATGCATATATTTATAATTTATATATGTGTGTATATGTATATTATGTATTGTGTATGTGTGTATACACACATACATAATGTTTGATCTAAGAAAGACAAAAAAACAAAATAAATCAGATCATATACATGTTTTAAATTTCTCTCACAAGTTGGCAACATGCATTGCTTGGGAGTTATAGTCCAGGACTGGCTCAATTTGGGGGTTGGGGTGCCAGGTTTACATACTTTTTCAACAGAGGCTGATATTGCCCCACCATCAATTTACCTCCCAATGGAAGAAAAACCTGTTCTATAGGACCATTGCCCAGCCATATCAGACCACTCCTAGCATTGAGTTATCTAGGCAGAAGAATCTGTCTCCACCTAAGCCTGAGCAGAACACAATGGAGCTTCCACACCTTCCATAAAACCACTTCAGCCTAGGGTTAGGTTTTGACCAGGATAAGATTCAATGCAATCTCATCAGTAATGTCTAAGGAACTTTGGAAAAACTGGCTGGCGGCCAGGAATTTCTGAGTCTCCAAGATACTGATTACTACAAAAAATACATTTTCATCAAACACACAGACACGCACATATATATGTGTGTGTGTATATGTATGTGTGTGTCTGTATGTACATCTACATCTACATATTGATAGTTTCAGTTGTGAACAAATGGTGTGCTACATTGAAAACAAGAACAAAAAAACCCTCAAAAGTGTTTTTTTTTCAGACAGATTTGGCAAAGATATAAAAACAAATATGATCAAACCTGAAGCATCCTTGGGTGAATATTGTTTGAGTCCTCCTTTATGCTTACATTAACAAAACCCAAAACTTTATGTACCAATTAAGTTTTATAATGAAGCCCACAGAAAAATAATATTGTCTTAAACTTACATGAACTAAGCCATACATTATTAAATCAAGAACTCCCAGGATGACTTCTTCAATGAGTAATTTCATTTTTTAATACTTTGATTAAACTCAGGAGTATACACAGTTCAGAAAATTAAGCTGATGTGTGATCTTTGGTATGAAATCATTCCCAGAATACAGAAGATAATGGTGTATTTCTGCAACATTTTAATATAAGTAGAAAATAAAATGCTAGTAGGAAATTATTTCTCCTGTTAAATACTTTTGTGCTTCTCTTTGTTTCATTTTCTCTTGAAAAGTGAAACAATAATTCTTTATGGGAAATGATTGATTTTTCTGAGTGAATAAAAAACTTTTAGTCTCTAGTTCTCTTACTTACCATGGATAATTAAAAAAAATAATCATAATGATCTGTGTACCAGTTTACTGTTCTGAACTGTCAGCTCCACTTTTTGAAGAAATTAACCCCACAAAGCTGCTGCAACGGTCTGGCCCTGTCTTGCCAATTAGAGTTCTTCATTAAACTGCTCAATATTAGCATTTGTTATAAGGTTAAGTCCACTGGTTTTATTCAAGTAGCAAAATAAATGATGCGATTTTTAAAATTATATTTTATTTTTAAAATTTTACAAAGTCAAATAATGTAAGTTCTCCAAAGAATTTAGCTTTTTTGTCATTAATACTTTATATACCATATAAAGTAACTATACTTTAGCTACCAATTTGGACCATAGGACTTAGAAGAAAGAGAGTGCAATTGCCACATTTTACAGATGGGGAAGTGGGAGCAGACAATTTAATTTCATGTCCTATATCATACAGGGAGCAATTTATACATCCTAAACTTGAATCGAGGTCCTTTAAATCCTACTTTTCTCCCCTACCCCTAATGTACCATTTATCAAAACAAGAAACATAAGCCAATAAATATTAATTCCATGAAAAATAAAACCAATTTGTTAAGACATGAACAAAGCTTGCCCTTGTGAATCATAGACTTTGGATGAAAATAGCATGGATTAAATGGAAAAATACCCCCCCCCACCAACCCTGTCCTCATTTAATTTTTTCATATGGGAAATCTGTCAGATGCTTTTACAAGATTTCTTTGCCAAAAGACTACCACCATTCCCCATAATAATCTGAGTCTTCTTGAATTCATATCCCTGCATTACATAGGCAGGGGAAGATTTGCCTTTTTCTTTGTAAATCTTTTGTCACTTAACCTGAAAACTGAAGAGTTCAAAAAAAGAAAAAAAAAGAGGGCCTCTAAATTAAAAAATAAAGAAGGATCATCTTGGAGTTTCATTTCTTTGACCCCAAGACATGCATTTTTCTCTATGAGAATTTTCTATGAAAAAAGAAAAAGAAAAGAAAATGACCCCATTCCACTTCCTGGCTTTCCCTTTTTATAGCAATTACAGGTAAGGCAACCCTCAGATTTCCACCATCTTTCAGTACCTTACCCTCCTTCACAGTGTGTGTGTGTGTGTGTGTGTGTGTGTGTGTGTGTGTGTGTGTCTGAGGAGGCATGCACCAGAAACAACATAATCAGAATCTGGTCCCTCAGAAAAACAAAACAAAACAAAATGAAAGAAAGCAATCCTAACTACTCTTTATAATTTTATGATTTAAATATTTAAAATATTATAAACAAAAGCTAAATTAGTAGACTGATCCTCAGGAGGGCTATGGAGTTATGAATTTTTAGACTTCAACAATTCATGAAAACTCCCCACTAAGGCATAGAGAAGTTGCATTGTGCTATATACGCTGATAAAATTATCTTTCCAGCAATATTGTATGTTTGTCAAGAAATATTTCATGTTTTCATATAGCTGCTTTCTAAACTATGCACAATCCACATTCTAGTAGAAAATAATAGCAGCAAAATGTGTTAGTCCATGTCCACATCATCAGTTACAGAAGTGGAATGAATGTAAAAAATTTGCTGCTAGTCCAGATATCCTTTTGTTCTGGGAGCTATTATAATCTGATGTCTCCTGACCTCAGAGCTATCTCCACCTTGGTCTTTGGAGAAGCCTATACCTTTATGGTTAGTGTTGACATCCAGTCCAGTGTTACAATTTGGGGAATTTACTTCTTTTTCCCAAAAGAATGAGGAGGCAAGAATAATGATATTTAATTTGCTTAGCTTCTAACAGTACCAAAAAACATAACTGTCAGTCAATTCTTGCTGACGTTTCTTAACATTAGAATAACTGATATTGTCATTTAAAGGGCAGGGTAAGGATTATTACTGTTTTCCCTTTACAATGCAAAGACTTCCAATTTCCTCACAGGCAGAGCCAAGAAAGATTATGACACATCAATCCAATAAACATTTATTAATCACCTACTATGCCCAAGGCATTGCCCTAAATCCTGAGGATACAATTAATAGATATTCTCTGCCTTCAAGGATCTTTCAAACTAATGAATTATATCAGAGTGGCTAGAGTTACTTTGAGAAATGCATGAGGCCAAGAAAGTTAAAGTGATTTTCCCCCAGACAGATGATTAGGAAAACTTAGGGAAAAAGCATTAAATATAATTCATTCTGACTCTGAAACTACTTCTATGTACACTAAGGCCAAGTATACCTACAGTTTATAAATGTGAAAATCAATGCAAAAAGAGGTGAAGTAACTTTTATCTTAATATAAAGGGAAGACACAAGTGTTACTTCTAGGTACCTTTTCATGGACACCCAGTAAAGTTATTAATAATGCCACATTTGGAAGAACAAAAGGTAAAAAAAAATATCAAAGGAATCAATGAAAAAAATGCAAAAGAAGGTGGCCTCTCCATACCAAGTCTTGTATTTAAAGTCAAATTTTCTGTTCAGCTCAGGATTTTCATTAAGAATGTTTTAAAAATCCTCTATTTCATTGAATGACCATATTTTTCCCTGGAGCATTATATTCAGTTTTGCTGGGTAGGTGATTCTTGGTTTTAGTCCTAGCTCCTTTGACCTCTAGAATATCATATTGCAAGCCCTTCTAACACTTAATGTAGAAGCTACTAGGTCTTGTGTTCTCCTCATTGTGTTTCCACAATATTCTAATTATTTCTTCCTGACTGCTTGCAGAATTTTCTCCTAGACCTCGGAACTCTGGAATTTGGCTATAATATTCCTAGGAGTTTTCTTTTTTTTTTTTTTTCAGATATACCAATGACTTTTTATTGGTACTTCCTTTTTTTTTTTTTTACAGGTCTAATATGTCTTTATTTTTTTTTTTAAATTTTAATTTATTTTCTTGGTTACATCATTCATTTCCACAAGGTTTTGAGTTACAAATTTTCTCCCCTTTTTGTCCCTACCCCTCAGCCCAGAACATTGATCACACTGTAAGACCC
>JAQQSW010013337.1:0-12339 GCA_028646575.1 Pseudocheirus occidentalis
ATCTCACTAGCCTTGTGACCTTGGGCAGATGACTTAATCTCTGTTTGCCAGAATTTCCTTATCTGAAAAATGAGGATATCAATAGCACCTAACTCCCATGGTTATTGTGAGGTTCAAATGAGATAATATTTGTAAATCATTTAAAGTGGTGCCTGGTATATTAGAGTAGTAGCAGCCACACTGGCATACCCAGGATGGCTGCTAGCACAGGTTCTTAGATCTGCTTTACTAGGAAAGAGAGCTGTTTAAAGGGTCAAAAATCTTTTAAAATCACATTCATTAGTTCAGTGAGAAATTCAACACCCTGAACGTCAGAGAAAATACAAACAGAGAAAATACAAGCAGAGAAATATAGACCAAAAGACAAGGCTCCAGTTGCTTGAATCAACTATATACTTTACATATATCCCTGGATGGAGAGAGCCTTTACATCTGAGCAGTCAGGGAGCTCTGAACATACAGTCACTCAGAATCTCAACCAGAGAATCACAAGATCTTTCTCATGAGTGAGCCCCCTAAGCAAAATACAAACTTGGAGTATATGTACACTTCCTAGAGCCAGAAAGCTTTACAACCCTAGTGACTTAGTGTCTAATTAGAAATTCGCAAAAGGTGTGAAAGCCTTCCTACAAGCAAGCCCTTCCCTAAGCAAGCTTCCCTTAATGGGCTCCACATGAGGCCTATTAAATGGGTGAGAAAGATCTTATATCCATTAACATTAGGTGCTGTATAAATGTTAGCTCACTATTTTTGTTGTTGTTATTCTTATTCTTATTATTATTTGATTGGGAATGAGTCAGGTGACAGAGGTAGACTAAATGCCTGCAAGGTTTCTCCTGGCTCCAAATCTATTATCCTTTGATCTGTCACATGAGAAATGAATAAAAACACAAAGTGAAAAATGAAAAAGGCATGGGGTTTCATGAGACAGACTTTTGGATTTCTAAAAATGTGATACATTTAAAAACTGCATATCATTTAATGGATTGCTTAGCAAACCTATCAGTGACTTATTTTCCAAAATCATTTCAACTATGTAAATTCAGGACATCATTGTCCCTCATCAAGTATTTGTACACTGTAGAAAAATTAAGAAAGGCAATCAGTGAATATGTAGTTCAGGAAGAGTTGAAGGAGAAGGTAGGATTTTTTTTTCCTCTTCTATTATGCCAATTCAACCCATTAAAAAGAAAAAAAAATCCGATAAGGGGTGTTAGCCTATAATAAAACTGAAGAATTTCTGTCACTTTTTCCCAAAACAAGAATTCCTTTATTCAATTATTAAGCACCTGCTGTATGCAAGAAAATCTTTTAGGCATTGGGGTACAAAAACAAAAATAAAAGAGTTCCTGCCCACAAGGATCTTACCTTCTACTAGAGTCAGGTGGAAGAGAAACAACATGTATACTACTAGTCCTACTTCTTTTCCTATACTGTTTATATAGTGTTTTAAAGTTTGCAAAATAACATATATCTACATTTATATACTATATATAGTATACTTATACACATACATATATGTATATCTGTGTGTGTCCATATACACATAAATACATACATACGTGTGTGTATACTCAGAAGTTAAAAGAGTTGACCAGGGTGATACAGCTAATAAATATTTCTGAGATAGGATCAGAATCAAGATTTCTGTGACTCCAAGTCTAGGTGATTAAAAGAGAATATACAGAGAAAATAGAGAAGACTCAGAGTAGAGGTTGTTGTGACCACCTATGGTAAAGTATTGGGAGATGAATGATCATGCAGCAAAGGTCAAGAGAAGTAAACTCATAGTAAAGAAGGAGGGAGAGATCCCAGGAGAAAGTAATGGTCAATAGTATCAATAATTGCAGAGAAGTCCAGAAAGATGTAGACAGAGAATAGGCCATTGGATTTATCAATTAAGAAAACATTATCAACTTTGAAAAGAACACTTTTACTCAAGTGGTGGGTTTGAAAGCTAAACTGAAGAGTAATTCACTGAAATGTTGAATTAAATATGTAATTCAATCAGTCAAACAATCAGATAATTCAGTGGGGGTGAAGAGTTCAATTAGATCATTGCCTGGTCAATTTATTCAAAACATTAAAACATTTTGGAATTTCTTAACGGAAGGCTCACAGCCTTACATGCTTTGGCTTAAGAGTTTTGTTGTTATATACATTCAGGTTTGTAAAGTTTTGTTGAAATAACTCCATGTCAATGAATATTGATAGATATTTAAAGTATTTAAAGTATTATTTAGAAGCTGTTCTTTTGGCAGTATATTATAATGTAATGCAGATTGAATTGATTAAAATTTTCTGTATGAAATGGTAGTTCCCTTAAAGTCAGCTAAGGTCTTAAGCTAGTCTGTCAATAAAAAAGTAGCTTAGCATTTGCTTTAATAAAGGTAGCCCTAATGGGAAAAACAAACAAACATGTAGGCTAAGATAGCTGAAATCTATTGAGTAATTTTCATGTTATTTTTTTCCCCTGAAGAATCATACTGTAGTTCATTAACTAATTTCATGCATTTCATTTTGTATCCCTAGTGGACACTTTGAGGAAAATTCACTAGTCTGCTTCTAAGCTGGTTGGGAAGATGCTTCTATAATATGTGACATCTAGTAAAAATAAATTATCCATTCACAAGATCTAAATCCTCATCTTCCATGCTTCAGTTCCCCATGGTTACCAAGGCTGGAAGAGAATTGCTCTGACTGCTTTATTCATAGTGCGTGCCTTATTAGTGTTACTTCTGTACATTAACGTTGTACTTTTGCATTTATATTTAGATCAGTATAGCCCCATTTCCTCATTAAAATGGATATCCAGAAACAGGAAGGATTGAAGAATCACTTTATCAACTAAAGAACATTAAGTCTTGAGCAGGTGATACTAGTAGAAATAGTCTGATTCCCTTACTTGAAAGTCAGAATTAGATAGCATAAAACCACTACATAAACTGATCTGTGGACTTATGCAAACCTGAGACAATTCAACTACCTTTTTAATAGGAGGGAACAGTTTTCTTTTCATGAGATTTCAGAGGATGTAGCTTGATATCTTATAGCAAGGAGAATTATGTCACTGATTTTTCTCCCCCCCAATCTCACCTTGGAATATTTAGCATGTTTGAGTCCAAGAAAAACACATATTTGAAGTATCTCTTGAATTGACATGCCTACTTTAATGACTCATCATAGCACAGGGATTTGGAAAGTCTATGCCAGCAGTCTGTAAGCTCTGGCTTGTTCCACTGAACTGGAAAAACTCCCAGTGTTGTCTTGTTGGCCAGCTACATCTGCTGTCCAAGTATTGTTAATTCAGTCAGCAGGTCACAAATTCTTTGATCACAGACACCTATGGAACAGATTAACATAATGGCATTGCTTCTTAGCACCTTTTAAAGGAAGCTGCAGGTGAAATCAATTATAGTTATAAGTTCAGAACAAAGAATTACCTACTGTATAGTTTTTACACACACACACGTATGCATACACACACTTCTGAATGACAGTAAGAAAATTTCTTTGATGACATCATAGCTTGCTTAACTCAGTTTCAAAAAGTATGTATTATATGGTTACTATGTGCCAGACAGTGTGCCGAACACTAGGGCTAAAAAGACAAAAATTAAAATAGTTCTTTCCCTTAAGGAGTTTCTGTTTTATTAGATTCTTAAATTATATCATTTACAACTCCCAATTTCTTGCACACTGAAGGGCTCATAGAGGTGGAAATAGGTATTATAATTGTGATCTCACTAGTGGTAGTACCTCTCACATGCAGAAATTCCCTTTACCAAAGCAAAGTAGCACCATGTCTACAATATAGGGTCTTAGAGATTTTCTCAGGCTGCGGATAATAAGTGACTTGTCAAGTTATATAGCCAGACTGTCAGAGATGGGACCTGAAGCCATTCATATAAAATACATCAAAAGAAAGTAAAAGTAATTTTATAAGTGAAAGAGCTTTACAGCTGTGGAGTTTGGGAAAGACCTTGCATAGGTCTTGTCATTTGAACTGAGCTGTGAATCCAAGAGACTGAGGATAGGGGACCGCTGTGATCTCCTGATATCATCTAGTCTGCTAATTTCATTTGACCAAAAAAAAAAAAGACAAAAAAAACACTACTGAGGAAGAGTTGAAATGACTTGCACAAGGTCATATAGCTAATTAGTGGCAAATCCATGTTTAGAATCCAAATCTCCTGACACTTAGATTGGTCATTCTTTTTTCACTGCACCTTGATATTTGGATGCTATGAGCAGGAAAAAAAGTAAAATCCTTGGCAGACCTAGCACATCGCCATTCAAGATAAGGCACATGTATAGTAGATACAGCTAACTGAAGTTAGACATAATGTTATTATTTAGAAGTAAATGTTTCTAGTAGAAATAATTATCCTAGTGAATGTAATTGTCTTGACTTTTTGCAGGGGGGCAGAGGTATTTTATTTATTTATTTTTGGTTTGGGGTTGATTTTTTGTTTCTTTTTTGGGGGTGGGGACATTTCTGAAAGGCAGTGTAGATACCACACTAGACTTAGATGCGGGTTGGAACCCAAGGTCAGATACTTACCAACTTTGTAACATTGCTCAAGTCAAATAAATTTTACGGTTTACCATAAAATCAGGGAATTGGATCTCCAAGGTCCCTTCTAGTTCTAAACATGACCTATGGTCCCTATATTCCATGGGATTGTGATTTTAGGTAACTGTGTGACTGTGTTACAGGTATCTCTGATATGAGCAAAACTCTTTGACCCACATAGATCAATGTCTTCTCTGAAACTTTCAGTTTTAGTTACCTAAAGCAGCGGTTTCAAATTCAAGCTGAAACGAGGGCCACTAAACTATATGTAACGATCCTTGCAGGAACATGTTAACTTAGAAAATCACATATTAAAATTATCTAGATTATATTGGATTTTCATTTATTTTGTTATATCTTCCATATATTTATCAATTTATCCATCTATACACATACACACATATAAGTGTATACACACACATACATAGACATATGCTTTAAATTGGTTGGGGTACTCAGAGTCGAAGCTGTGCATTGACATTTATTTGATACCACTGGCCTACATTATTTGCTCATTGAATGACTTGCCCTGCATCACACAATCAGTATGTCTCAGGGATGGAACTTGATTAAGGTCTTCTTGATTCTGAAGCTAACTTTCTATCTACTATGCTCCTTGGCCTCCAGATCCACACAGGGTAGGTACAAAATAAATAATTACCAAATTATGCTAAGACTATGGAGGAAATAAACATAAAATATCACACTATGATAAAAATTAATTTAAGACTACATATGATTATTTTCCAAAGTGTTTTCTTTATGGAAACTTTCTTTAGGACATCCTATGGGTTAGCCTTGGGATACAATTACATCTACCTTAGTTTACTGTGATTATTTTATCTTATGACTACATTGACCCAGTTTTATGAAAATAAGAACAGAAGTTAGAAATATATAATTAGCTTTATTTTTATATACTTTGATTACGTATTTGTCTACTTTTAAAAGTAAAAGCCACAAAAGAACACATATACATGTGTGCCTTGGTGCCAAAATTTCTATTAAAATACAAAGACTAAGAAGGTATAGAGCATGCCTAAGCATTAGCAATGCATAATTTTAATTTTCTTCCATTTTGAAATGAAAGTTTTAGTCCTTTCTATGTTTTTGTCTCTTAAAGTCTCTGCAAGGAAATGTCATGATGTTGTTCCCATAACAAGTAGTTAAATCTGCATTGCATGTGTTAGATTTACATAAGGATGGATGAATAATTGGAAATCTTTCTCTGTTCCTTCCATTTTGGAAACTGAGTTTCTAAATCGTGAGAGGTCAAAAGCTTCCCCCTCTCTTTACTCCTTTTTAATGGTCCTATAAAAGCCACGGACTATTGGTATAGTGAGTATTATTAGAAAAACAAACAAAACTCAATTAATTAGTTCTATTAGACACCATCAAGCAACCAAATGTGGCCCTGTTTTTTTTTTAAAGTCATACACATTTGAAATGGAAACTGTAATGTCTGGCTGCAAGCATCCTCTCCTTGTGCTATTTTCAGCTTCTGCTGCTATTAAAGCAAAGTGGTGAGTGGAGAAGCTTCAGAAGGGTAAGCTACATCTTGCACTTTCAAGTACAGACTTGGTCTGCAATCCACCAAATGATATTGGAAGGATTTGACACATGAGAGATTTTATTTTCTGTGTTTCAGTGCTGTATGAGTACATTGAAAGTGGTGCTTGACCTGTATAATAATAAGCCGAAACCAGGACATTTTAATGGAGGTGCTCAAATCTCGGTTTTTCAGTTTCTCATTGTATCACATTATATCAGCCAGCATCATGTTATTAGTTAGGCTGAATGCTTACTAGAGGGCATTTTGAGTTGACTCATGTGAAGATGTCTGATCCTAATGGCATATCCTAAAGTTGAAGAGCTGTTCAGACCATTGAAAGAAGAGTTTCAGGGTGGCCATTATACTTTGACTTTCATACCCTGGCATGATCTGAAATGGAAAAACAAAACAAAACTTGACTTCAGCCCTTGGAGGGCCCCAGTCTACTGTAATCTAGTTTTGTTTTCACTCATGTTAAGTGCCAATGGGGTATGAGGTGGAGGTAATGTACAGGGTGGTTTTTTTTGTGATCATATAAACACAATTTTCTCCATCAATCAGTCAGTAAACATTTATTAAGCACCTAGCCGTATGTACAATAGATCGTTTCTCACCCCACTCTGGAGTTCCTATAAACCAATGTCATTATTATAGGATATATTAGAAATAAGTGCATCTCAATGATATTTTGATCCTTCCTTCTACCTTCCCCCCTCCACACACATATACACTCAAGTGTAGTTAAGTGACTACAATGCCCCACAACTTCTTGACCTTCTCCATCATACGCCCAGTAAACTCATCTTTGGGAAATCTCTCATTTTGCAAAAGCCGGTCAACTTTGTTATTCATACCTCATGATTGAAAGGTAGAGCTTCAAATTCCTCCATTAAAGAATGGGGGACAGGGCTGCCATCCCTTTGGACATGTCCTCATTTACTGCCTGCCTGAACTCATTTTGAACTTATTTGATTTCACCATGTCTCTGTGTTGGACACTTCTCCCTCTTCTCCCTCTTTCTCTCTTCATTTTCAAAATTTTTCTTTGGGGGTAGTGGTGGTATGGCTTTCTCCATTAGCTTGCAAGCTCCTTGAGAGCAGGAAGTGTCTTTTTTTGGGGGGGGAGGAGATTTGTATCTCTATGACTTAGCACAGGGCCAAGTCCATAATAGGCACTTAATAAATGTTTCTTGACTATCGTTTATTGACTCTTAATTATATGCTAAGGACCCAATGAAAGGCAAAATTTTGGTATCTGCCATTAAGAAGCTGGACTAGCTGAGGATAATGATACATCAAAAGTACCTCATAGGATCGTTAGAATAATACTGGTAAAGTGCCATTAAATATTAGCCAATATTTCTACCTTTCATGACTGTAATCTATATCTTAAAGGCCATTTCTATGAAATCTCTCCTTGTTGGTGAATATAAGTTCCTCACTGCAGAGTAAAAAGCAGAGTAGAGGTGGTGAGTGCTGGGGAAGAGAATCTCTTCAGTATCTTTGGACCTCTGTAGTCTCTTCAGACTTTGCAGTTGCTTTGGGCACTTCTGTCTTCCAGTCTTGAGTTAGAAGATAGATGAATGATGCCAGTCATCTCAGGTTGCTGAAGGGAAAGTAAGACTCTGGAAAGAAGCTGGCATGAGAGGGGCTAGTATTCTCTAGCATGAGCCCATCCATATCTTGCTACATAAGAGATGGGGGAGTTTTCCCTTAGGTGATATTTGCTCCCAATTGGAGAACTTTTTTACTTTGTATTGTCTGTTAGGTATTCTTCTGTGTATACTTTGATTTTTGTTTTGCTATCAACTTGGATAAATGGGTTTCTGTGCAATCTGTGCCCTATAGAACTGTATTTGGTGGTGAGGAAGTCAAGCCCTGGGTGTCGAGCTGAGGACCTTTCCCCCTTAAGGAACAGTGATCAGATAGCCTAAACCTCCTCTTTCTGAGGAGAACAGAGTGGCTATGCTTCTGGTCCCAATCTCCTGTTTCCATACCTGGCAAGATATACTCTCTTGGAGAAGGTTGAAGAGAGAAGAAACAATAGGTGTCTATTCTGCCTCCCTGAAAGCCACACAATGACATGTAACATTGAAAGTGACAGCCTCATTATTTGTATTATTTTGAGTTATAGTTCTTTCTGTGTGCTTCATATTCTCCTTATGCTATGAGATGGCAGAAATCATGCCTTTTCTGAAATGTGCTTTCCTCTCTGTGGCTATTTTACCACTCGACAATCTACATTTCATAAATGTTTATTAAATCTAATTAAATAATTTAATCCCTTGAGGTTGGCAAATTCTGGATTCAAAATCAAATGCTTACTTTCTAATAAAAGGAGGGATGACAAGCATCTCTTCACAATGCTGACATCTTCGAAGATCACAGAGGGAGTTAAATAAGACAAATGGAGAACCTGGGGGTGTTTTGAATGGTATTATGAAAGGAAAGAAAAGAGGAAAAAAGAAAGACACTAGGAAAGAAATAAGGAAGGAAAAAAGTGGAACTTGCTATTTCTCATAATTGGGATACTCAAAAAAGTATACAAATATGGTGGAAGGACTTCTCTCCTTTTCTTCAGGGGAGGAGCAATCATCATATAACCTAACTCGTCTCTAAACTGGATGAGATGCTCAGGTATAACATGAGTTGTTATTGCAGAAATACATCAAAGTCAACAGGGAAACAGGTAAGGACAGGGTAAGGGGAGAGAGGGACTTAAAGGGAAAGGAGATAGGGAGAGAATAGTCATAAGTAAATTGTACTTCAAAGGCAGAGAGTAGATTATAAAGGAGAGAATTAAGAATTTTTTTATTACAGCCAGTGATTAGGAACTTGGTGACAGGAAGAAAGGAAAACTACTGGAATGGAAGCACGTTGCTTCAATTGGCAGATCACTAGTCTTTATAATTTCCCAATCTCTTTTTCCCATCCTATTCTTTCTAAGGATGGAGGCAGGGAACAAAGAGGGGAAAATATAAGGATATGTTGGAGGAAAATACACAATTAAAAATTGTAACCATGCGTGTAAATAGGATGATCTAACACATACAAAGGAAGAAGATAGAAGAAGAGATAAGAAAGCAGAATCCTGAGATGTTATTTTTAAGATATGCTATTGAAACATAAAAATTCACAAAGAGTATAAAATAATCGACTGGAGCAGAATTTATTATGCTTTAAGAAGGAAAAAAAATAAAGCTTGGAGGGCAATCATGATTTCAGACAAGATAGTAAAAGTAAACATATTTAAATGAGTTAAGCAAGGAAACTGCTTAAATGCACAAATGAAAAAGAAATACTATCAATTACAGTTAATCTTTAAGTTTTATGCACCATGTGAACATATTTGAATTTATATGTAGACACATATATACCCTTTGTATGTTTGTGAGTATATGGGCATCTGGTAATAATGTATCACTGGAGTTTATTGAATAGAGGTGTAACATGGTCAGACTTACACTTTAGGAAAATAAAGGTAGCATAGAATTTGGAGTAGAAATAGACTTGTGGCAGATGAGAAGGTTTTTTAAATATTTATTTTATTTTTAATTTGTGAAATAAAATAAGCATTTCCAAATTTTTAAATGATGGTTGTACATAAAACTGAAAATCTATTGTGTACAACTTGCTGTTCCTTTTAAGTGAGAAGGCTTTTGGGATACTATAGGCAAGAGGTTAATTATGGACTCTCTGAGGGTGGTGGCTGTATCAGAAGAAAGAAGGGGACACATCTCAGAAATGTCATAGAGATAGAATTGACATGTCTGAGCAACTGATATTGTGTGAGGAAGAGTTGAAAGTATATCAAGTCTGCAGACTTGAACACATGGAAGAATGGTAATTCCCTCTTCAGTAAAAGGGAACTTCAGAAAAGTGGTGTGTTTGCAGGGAAAGACAAGTTCTGTTTTTGACATATTGAGTTTGAGATGTTGTAAAGGTAATGGGCATTTGAAGATCTTCCCTTCCCCTTGATAGGCTTAAGTTAATTTGAGGACTTTCCCCGATTTGAAAATATACTCTGCCCCCTAATAGGCTGAATGTGGCCACATGAAGCCTGTGATGGGAGGCTTGTTTTTCAGGAACCTCCACACCTTGTTATTTTGTGATAAGGCAGTGGGTCATGAGGGTTGTGATGTTCTCTGACCCTGGAGAAGGCTATATACACCCTGATGTGAGGTTATGCTTTGGGGCTCCCTCATGGGAAGAGTTGTGTGATTTTGTCAGAAGAGACTCTGGGCAGCTGTTGAGACTTTGAAAATCCAGATGTTGATGATTCTCTCTCTGGTAACTAACTAGGTATGGATGTAATGGTCAGGCACCCAGAAGCCCTGTCTGTTGGTCTTTTTCTTTGTCTATATATTTTTGTTTGTCAGCTTGCAACTTCTTTTTATCATCTTGCACCTACTCTGAAATCAGGGTGCTGACTTTCTCCCCTGAACTAGGTAAATGATATATATTTGATCAAACTAAGATGTTTAACCCCTTTTTGAGTTGCTTTCCTTTAGAAAAGCAGATCAAAGAATCTGTGCTAGCAGCCGTCCTGGGTATGATAGGGTGCTCGCTGCTACAGATGTCTATAGCCATGCAACTTAAAATATTTAATGGACAGTTAGTGATGTGGGACTGGGTCTTAGAAGACAGAGTAGGGATTATATGTAGATTAGGGAGTAATGTGCTTAGAGATAATAACTGAATCTATGGAAGCTGAGGAGATCATAACATGAGAGAGGATGGAGATACCTACATTTTAGGGTCATGATATACATGAAGATCCAGTGAGAGAGACAGAGGAGTAATGATTTGATACATAGGAGAAAAGTGCAATGTCATAAAAAGCCAGATGGAAGAAAATATCCAAGAGGGTAAAATGCTTCAGAGATGTCAATGATGATGAGGATTAAGAAAAGGCCATCAGATTTTGCAGTCAAAAATTAACTGGCAACTTTGGAGAAAATCATTTTAGTGGAATTCAATGGAGTATTTCAAAGGAATATTCAATGGAAGTCATATTGCTGGGTATTAAAGAGAGGTGATTTTGTTTTGTTTTGTTTTGTTTTTACCCCCAAAGAGTTTATCTGAAAGAGTATCTTGGACAATAGCTAGAGAAAATCATAGGACTTAGTGAGAAATTTTAAGGATAGGGCATACCTCATCATGAGAAGGAACCAGTAGTAGGGAGAAATTGAAGATTATAGAGAGACAGGTGTAAATAGTAGGGGAAATCTGCTAGAGAAGGTAAGCAGGGATTGAATTAAAGGTATAAATACAGTGGTTGGTCTTCACAATGAAAAAGAACACTTCATCAGAGGTATGTAAAGGAGGAGAGAGGTAATCTTATTGAGGAATATGAAATAAGTAGTGAGAAGACAGATCTCAAAGAAGATAAAGGCCTCAATTTCTTAATTTTTTTCTTTTGAAATATGATACAATGTCAGCAACAGTGATGAGTAGTGACAAGCCTCAAATAATAAGATGCGTTAAATTAAATTAAATTAAATAAGTCAGACTACAACTACATACAGGACCCTGGGAGAGTTTTTTTTTAAGCCTTTTTTAAAAAAACATTTCTTTATGCCTCAGTTTCTTTATCTTTAAAATCGGCATAGAGTTACACTTCCCACCTCACAGAGTTATTGTGAAGGAAGTACATTTTAGACATAAAAGCCCTATAGAAATGGGAACTCTTGTTCCTTTCATTTTTCTCTCTACCTTTTGAACAATGATCCTTTCAGCAAGGCAAGAATTTATTAAGATTCTGTGGAAAACTTCATTCATATAATATAATTTCAGATTTTTACTGGTCTGGTGAATTGTGGGCATGGCACCAAGCTCATAGTGTAAAAGGCAATTCCTTCATATGATATTTGAGTAAAGAAGGAAGATTTTATAGCTTCATATACATATTTTTTGCACAATTCATTGAAGTATCATAGGAATATTGCAAATTAGGATGATGAAGACATATATTTTCAGTGTGGAGATGACATAGAACTCCCTCTTTGCCTGCCCTTGGGTAATTTAGAAACACCCAAAAGAAGAAATATAGTCTATATGGACACTAAAATTTCTTAATAGACTATACATATACATACATATATACCATATATGTACATATACATATATATCATATATATGAATATACATGTATACATATCTCTATCCCTGTATAGATCAATCAAT
This sequence comes from Pseudocheirus occidentalis, assembly GCA_028646575.1. Lineage (NCBI taxonomy): Eukaryota > Metazoa > Chordata > Mammalia > Diprotodontia > Pseudocheiridae > Pseudocheirus > Pseudocheirus occidentalis. The sequence continues at coordinate 12,314 of JAQQSW010013337.1, forward strand.
TGATCTATCTATCTATCTATCTATCT
>JAQQSW010013338.1:0-12339 GCA_028646575.1 Pseudocheirus occidentalis
TCTGGATCTTTCTCTGAATGTAGACATCTCCTTCCATCCTGAGACTTGTAGAGTTAGTTTTCTTTTAACTGTGCATTGCTGAGAGGAGTCCAGTTTTTCAAAGTTGGTCGTCACACATATGATGTATCTGTGACTGTGTACAAATTTTTCCTGCTTCTGCTCTTCTCACTCAGCATCAATTCGTATAAGAAGAGGCAGGATGATTGATGCCTGGAATATGGCGCACAGTGACTGGAGACACTGTCCTGTGTGAGGAAGAGCGAGAAAACCACTTTGGTTGGATCACAGAGGATTTGAGGGAGAGTAACTTATAACAAGGCTGGAAAGACAGAGTGGAGCCAGACTGTGCACTGTAGGCACCTACCAATCAACCCAACATTTATTAGTCATAGACTGCGCTACAGTTGAGAGAGCTAGGGGGCGCCATAGCACACAGAACACTGGGCTTGGAATGAGGAAGACTGGAGTTCAAATCCAGCCTCACACACTTAACTAGCTGTGTGACCTTGGGCAAGTCACTTTACCCTGAGCTGTAAAAAGTAAATGGCAAACCACTTCAATATCTCTGCCAAAAACCCCAAAAGGGATCACAAAGCATCAAACACAACTGAACAACCACTCTCCAGGAACTGTGCTAAGGATACAAAAGCAAACAGACAAGGAGAAACAGTTTCTGTCCTCAAGAAGCTTACATCCTATTAGAATATAGACCAAGCCCAAATTATTATCCAATTTTAGTGTATTTCTCTCTCACCTCTCCCATTCCTTGCACAATTTAGAACTTAATTAGTTTGTGTGGTGTTAAACTAAAAGCAGAAAATTGTAGATATCCTTACATTTAACAGGGGACAACAACTAGTTTTATATGTGACAGGTAGAGTTGAGTGTATGAAGAGGTGTCTCTGCAAGATAGACTCTGATTTGGCAGGTAATGTCCACCTCTTATCTCTAAAATCTGGGCTCTTTGCATTAATAAATATCACAGATGGGCTGTGAGTGGAATATTCACCAATACTCTCCATGGATCCTAAATAGCTATGAGCACTTCAAGTTTGGGATGATCATCATCTTTTCTTTTTTTTTTCATGTCACTCCTGGTAGTAATGCAGGCAGACAGTTCCAGCACTGAGATTCTGGAGTGTCACTGCTAAAGACAGCAATTTGAGGAATGTTGAAAAGCAAGGTAACAGTGTCAGCCAATTCAAAGATACAGTGTGGTTCATATATCAAAGGCAAAGTCCTTTTCTTGATGGTTTTCAGAGACACTGGAAGAGCTGGAAAGGATACGTAAGAGCCAGGCCTTTGGCGGCCAATTTCTAGATTATTATAAATACATATTTTTTCTCTGGAATAGTCCTTTGGTGCTGAAGAAAGAAGTGTTAGCTCTCTGCAGCCTAACACCATGCAGCTGTTTACTAAAAACAAGCCCTGCCAGCTAAAGCTGCAGCAGCGTATGTTCACAGACTAGTCCAGTCTCCATAAGGTACTAAGAATAAAGTTGACCTCAGTGGAAGATAGACTGACTTTCCATTTTAGTCCTTGTTCCTGAGCCCAGGAGAGCTATGAATATCCAGATTGGGATGGGGGCTGGGGGTGGGAGGAGGAGGGAAGGAATGGGATCCAGGCTCATACCAGAGTCACAGTAACTTATTGCTAAGCTATACTTTGCAAAAGGAGCAGGCCAGGGCCTCCGGTGAAATCTAGTGATTATATTATACTACCCATTGCGACACATGCTCTCATAGGTTACTCATCCCCCAGAAGGTCGTTCTCTGAAGGCGTAGCTGGAAAATCAGCTTCCGTGGCTTAAGTTTTTGGGGGTAACATCTGAAATATTCCTCTTGAGAAAATAAAGTAACAAAACCCCGTCAGACACTTAAAGCTAATAGATGCTCTCTTTAATGTGGTTCCAGGGCTTTGTCTTGGCATGTTATGGTTCTTTGGCTTGGGAAAACAGATCAGCATCAGAAGAGCTATGTCAGCCTTGAAGATAATAGATTCTGCACACTTAATCCATTAATCCAGGCAGATGGGCTTTGTGAATCTAATCAGGCTACTAGAAAGCAACCAGGAATTAAAATATTTTGCACTGAGCATCTTTTTTCTTGAAACATTATGTGCCACTCATTTATACAGTCCCATTATACAGATGGGGAAAATAAAGGTGAGGTTAATGTCTGTCTGGTTCAGGACCACCCAAGGAGTTAACACCACTTGACTAGAAATGAAAAAAGATCAGCGTTTCCAGACCCCCTTACTGGTCACTCAGCTGCAATTTCCTTAACATGGACCACACACTAGTCTTAGTAGAAATATTGGAATGAGGGGCAAGAGGAGGAGAGGTGTGGAAAAGAGGGGGAAAAGGAGGGACAGGCTTCAAAAATAGTCTTTTACAGATCACAGGATCAAGGTAAGTAGAGGCATATGTAAAATATTTCAATATCTAGAATTACATATTATATATATTATAATCGATATCAAACTGCCTTCTCGAGGGGAAGAGTGGGAGGGAGGGAGAGAATCTGGAACTCAAAAAATTTTTTTAAATGAATGTTAATGTAATTGGGAAATTTTTAATGAAATAAATACAAGTATATTGGGGGGAAAGAATACTACATATTAAAAAGTTGCCTCAAGAAAAAGCTGGTAAATTGAATGGATGGTGAGACATTCTAGTTGGGCGGGGCTTTATTTATACAGAAAATAAGTTTTCAAGTTACAAATCCCATTTCCTGCACGTCCTTCTGTCAGCCCAGACAGATGAGATCAGAATAGAACAAAGACACAAGGGAAGACTGATGCTGAATCTGAAGCCAGGGGCCTTTATGCCACACATAATAAGGACTGGCTCTTGAAGCCCTAACCCCCCCCCCCCCCCCAGTTGACTGAGGGAAAAGCAAACTGCCGGGTTTTTTGTTTGGTTTGGTTTTGTTTTTGTTTTTAACAGTTTTGCCCACAGGCTGCTCCCCTGCTCCCCCGGAACAGGCTGCATTTCTTAGAGAAGTAGACCTGTGCCCAGGTCTGAAACTTTTGTTCAAGATTCCGCAACTCCTTCCCATTGGGAGTCCTGAACAAGCTCCACCCCCCTCCCCCATTCCCTAGAGAAATGTCCACTCAAGGAAAGAGGGAGCGCTTTTATTTTCTAATCTTTTTATTATTATACATGCAAGGGAAAGAAGGACCCTAATGGCAGCCGAAGGCCTTCAGGAGCTGGTGCAGCTGGAGATCATTAGTTGTAATGTGGGGCCAGCCCACATGAGAAGGTAGCAGGAAGGAGAGAAATCTCTGGCCAGATGGTAGAAGTCATGGCTGGAGGAAATACTGGCTTAATTTTTGGAAAGCAAATGGTTTCTTGGTTCAAATGCTGAAAGGTGTTGGAGGCCACTGGTTTTTAAGGCCCCAGGATGAAGAGCTTGCCTTGCAAAGCAACACTAAAACAAGATAAACAGTCCTGACCAACCACGGTGAAGGATAAGGATTTCCCTTTTTGGGGGTTTTACTTAGAAGGCCTTCAAAAGACCATTCCCAGCTTCAAGTTCTAAAGCTTTGTATCTGTAATCAACAGTACTTATGGAATCACCACCATGTCAGCAATTCTTCCCTCACTCTGAGGAGCCAAGACGGAGATGCCACTGTAGTTGTCTCATCTGGGAGATAGTTTGGTATTGAACAGACCAGATCCAATGCATGCCGTTCATTGATTTAGCCCCTATTTCCTGAATGCCTGTTACGTGCTAGAGACAGCATGAAGGTAGTGGTTATAGTCAAGAAGACCTTCAAGTCTTTTTTCAAGTACTCAAGTCTAGTCTCTTCTGTCAATTACCCTCTAAGCCAGGGGTGGGGAACCTTTGGCCTGGAGGCCACATGTGGCTCTCTGGGTTCTCAAGTTTGGCTTAAGTCAAAGGATGGCACTTGAGGACCTAGAGAGCCACATGTGGCCTCCAGTCTGAAGGCTCCCCATCACTGCTCTAAGATGCAGACAAGGTACCAACTTAGGTTGCTTGAGAGTCACCTTACCTGAGTGTTTTTCATCCCAATGAAATCATAGGTCCCTATCCCATTCTATACAAGCTACCATGCTCAGAGAAGCACAACCATTTTGGGTTTCCCTCTTTTGGGGCTAAGCTCCACTGACATAGTGACTTATTCTCATCCATTCCCAAACACCTTATGAACCCAAGAGAGGATAACCACAAACGTTTCCTCAAAGAGGGACACATTGAAGACAGATGGAGAGAAGCTACTGAGCAAAAATACACCCTGGGTTAGTACGGTGATTAGAGGAAGATCGTGTCTCCTTAAAATATCACATCTCTTTAAAATGTCAAGGAAAGCTTAAGAAAACTGATTTAGAGTCCCTAGGCTGGGATTTGGACAAGTTCCTTGATATTTCAGAACAAATCTTGGGGAAAAAAAGCAAGGCTTTGTGGAATCTTTACTGACCAGACAGCTAGTAAAGCACGAGGAAATCATTTTTATAAACTATTACCATTCCACCTTCCTTGTGTATGGAAGAAGTCAGCCTTAACCAGAACACAGGCCTCTCCTGACAGCAGGCACCACCTGTACTGCACACAGAAGAGGCATTTAATGAGGACCTAGTGAACTGTTGTTTGGTTGGACAAAAGGTGACTACAAAAGAATTTTTAAAACAACCATTTTCTTGGTAATCAGAATCACAGAACACGAAGGCCTGAATTGAATGCCCACATTTCCTCGAGATTTTAATAATTTCTTCCTCCTTCACAGCAAAAGCCTTGTGTCAAATCATTGAGGCCATTAGGTGGCACAGTGAGAGAGAGCGGGAATTGGAGTCCGCAAGACCTGAGTTCCAATCCAGCCTGAAATACTTAGTATGGCTGGTGACTGTGCCACTTAATCTCTCTGTGGTTTAGTTTTCTCATCTGTAAAAGGGGGTAATGATAGCACCCACCTCCCAGAGTTATTGTGAGGGTAAAATAAAATAACTTGTACAAAGCACTTGGCAAGCCTTAAAATGCTATATAAATGCTAACTAGTAGTAGTAGTAGTAGTAGTAGTAGTAGCAGTAGTGGTGGTGGTGGTGGTGGTAGTAGTAGTAGTAGTAGCAGTAGTAGTAGTAGTAGTAGTGGTGGTGGTGGTGGTGGTGGTAGTAGTAGTAGTAGAAGTAGTAGCAGTAGTAGTAGTAGTAGTAGTAGTAGTAGTAGTAGTAGTAGTTGTAATAGTAGTAGTAGTAGTTGTAGTAGTAATAGTGGTAGTAATAGTAGTTGTAGTGGTAGTAGTGAAGTGGGCAGAAACTAGTTAAGTAGAAACTTCATGGACTTAAGAATGAAATAGCCAGGAAATAGTTAAGTGATATTTTGTGAAATTAAAAATCAGCAACTTAGAAGACAATGAACCTGCCTATGAACCAGGCTGGGTTGTGGGAACCAATCTAGGTATTCATTTTTCTTCTCCTACATGCTCAGATCATCATGTCCCGTACCCCTCTCTGTTTACCCTACAATCCCCTATCTAAAGATGTTCCTATTGTTCATTCTTCTTCATGTTCTGTCATTATGCCCCATAATCACAAACTTCCTTACCTCAGCAACTTACTTGCACCTCCAAACAATGGGACTATATGGTATAAAAGGGGCTGTACTTCTGGATCAGGCGGCTGCTCTCTTCTTTCTAATTGGCTATGAGAGACTGCCCAGCTGCTAATTCAATTAAAGTTCCTTAAAACTTTCATTTGGATTCTGTCATCACTCTGTTGATACTCACTATTTCATTTGACCATTACAGTAGTTGTAGTTGTAGTTGTAGTAGTAGTAGTAGTAGTAGTAGTAGTAGTAGTAGTAGTAGTAGTAGTAGTAGTGGTAATAGTAGTAGTAGTAATAGTAGTAGTAGTAGTAGTAGTGGTAATAATAATAATGGCCATTCCCATAGCAAGAAAGATCAGTTAGCATATGTATAAAGAAGTCAGCTTTCCTCTTGCTTTAAATAGGGATTGGGTTTTTTTTTAAACATTATTAAAAGCATTAGCTATCTGTGGATAAATTGCTTCCCCCAAGGATCATGTAAGCTCCCTAAGGCCAGAGACTGCTTTTGTTGGGTCTCTGTTAAGACACGTCAAGTCCACAAGCATTTATCAGGGCTTACTATATGTCAGGCACCGTGTTACTCTCTGTAGCTTCAGTCCTGAACACAGGGCCTGGCATATAGCGGGTACTCAATAAATACTTGTTGAAGGAATGAATTGTGATGTGCTTAAATTTTACATGTCACATTTTCCAGTAGACACCACTCCTTTACCTGAAATCAAAGCCTTTAGTGTCCTTAAACAAACAAACCAATCAAAGAATACTTATTAAGCAATTGCTGTGTGTCAAACACTGGACAAGTTGTTGGGGAAAGAAAGAAGCAGCCCTTGCTCCAGATAAGCTCATTTTCTATTGGATTATCTTTTATGCTAGAGAGAAATCACTGTTTATGAATTGTGCATCCCCACTGCCAACATTAGCGAGGGTTGGGCCTTTAGGCAAGACGCATAAAGGCATGGAACATTTAGTCCCCATAAATTGGTCAGCTGGTACTACTGTCTGCTTTTAATGCCACCTGAAAGATGATGCTTCTGAACTTCATAATCAGAATGATTCTCCATTCTGCAGCTGGATCTAGACACAATCTCAGTCTGTTGATGGGGAAGCAATAGGAGGAGTTGGACATAGATACGTGGCTTTTAGTGGAGTGGGTGGAGGAGTGGGGATTGATGAAAATGGACCAAACTATGAGAATTGGAAGAAAGCTAACATTTCATATTTTCAAAATGCTATTCTCCCACCTTGCTCCTCAGGGCCTGAGTTGGTTCAGTTTTTTTTTTTATACTTTGTCACTTCCCCTGAGCAGATTCAATGCCCAAAGAAACCTTGAAACTAGCCATGGCTCCCAAGAGATCTCTGATCATCAGACTATCCAGAGTGTCATCAGAACCAAATCACTCTCTAGCTCTCCAGAACTGGAAAAGTGACTTTGGCAAACCAAGAATGGACAGTGTCTAGGATCATAAGGAAGGAATGTCTAGAGGTCTTGTCATGTGATTGATTATAGCCATCGTAATAGTTTACATTGAGATAGTATTTCAAGGAAGTGTGGTGTAGCAGAAAGAACTAGCCTTGAAGCAAGGAAGTCCTTGGTTCAAATCCCAGTTCTGATAAGTACTGGTTGTTTAACCTGGAAAAATTACTTAATTTTCCATTATTCCAAGCAACTCTAATACTAAATTGTCGAGACAGTGCCTACCTATGTTGTTACAGGGATTTTCTTCACAAGGCATTTCCTTGTGTCAGTTAAATCACAAGTTTGGGCCCTACCCCTTCCAGTTTTACAAAATGATTTCCTTGCAATGAAGCATGAAGTCGGTATACTGCAAGTATTACCAATCCTTTTCTATAGATGAGATTACTGAGACTCAGGTTCAGTCCTGCCTTCAAGTCCAGAGCTTTTTCCACCATCTCTCATTTTAACCAGCCCCCCTCAATTTAATCTTTTTTCAAATGCTACCATAAAAACAGTTGACTCTTGCTGTTTCTAATTAGTGAAGGGGTATTCTTCATCAAAGATGGCCTGTGTGACCTCTTGCCACCAGCTTGGTTTCCAAGTGAACTCACTGGCTACAGAGCTGTTCCCAGGTCCATTTTTCGCTCCTTATTTTCCCCCCTTCTCCCCTAAATGAGGTGCTCCTTAGATTTTCCTTGTTTCCAATCCCCGCCCCTCTACTCTAATTCAAAGAAACATATCATATGATCTGGAGATTATCCACTTTTAAAAAGTTATCTATACCTCTGCTCTCCTCCTACAATGTGGATACTTGAGGATTTCCTATATTATTATCTATTGTTGAAGTCTTCATTATTAGGTTGGCCTAAAAAAAATTCCTGACCTTGAAGGTTTTAAATGAGAGAAACCACAGAGAAATACTTTGCTGTGCAAGCCATACTTTTGTCTCTTCCTATGAATATAAATGCCACTTTCAGGATGTTGCCCAGAATTAGGGCGTTTATGAATTTCATTCACTGAAACTGAAAAGAGACGTGTGACACTGAGGCCCAGAAATTGTGCCTACATGTGTGGAGTGGTATTTGATCGAAATGATTTGAGTAACAGGCTCAATTCCCTCTTTGACTTTGGGAGGAACATGTCTAGCCTAAGGATATCTATTACCACTTTAAGGGTTTCATCATGATTTTGGTTTCTCATCATCCAAGATTTCTCTAACTATCCAACCCAACTTGCTTCCCCCATCCGCATCCCCACCCCCGCCTTTTATTTTTATTTTTTTGGTCTTGAAACACTCTCCCTTGGCTGGTTTGCTAAATGTCTCCTGCCAACTAATTATTTTTATAGTAATTGACAGCGCAGTTGATTTTGGGATCACTAGAATTTGAAAAGGCATTTTAAGTCAAGTTTTTTTGGAGAGGCAGAGCTGAGGAGCTTGCCAAAGGGAGAGATACAACAAAGCTGAATGTAGGGCAGTCAACTCCCAATTATGCGCATGCTGATTAACTGCCCCTGCAGATCAGCTAGGGACCTGGAGAGGCTTGAGGCCTGATTTTCCCACTCCCTAACAGTTCTCTGAATGTCTTCTCTCTCAATGTACTTCTCATGAAGGGGAGACTCAGGTAAGACAGGCCCTACGTGATGATAACATTGGGAGCCAAAGATGCACCACCATTTTGTTTTCACTGACAAAAGAGTTCATTTCATCAGTGCTCGGGATTGTAAGCTCCTTAAGGGCAGGGGACTTTTATCTTAAGTGCCTAAACCAGTGTGTGGTACATAGTAGACCATTTAATAAATATTTGATGAATTGAATTGGTATATTAACTTTTTATTAAACAAATGTGAAATAGATTAATATGGCAATAATAATGAATGATAATAATGAAATAGAGAGTTTACCAACTTGGAGAAATGATGGAAGAGGAAAGATCCCCCCCTCCACTCACCCCAGCAATTAAGAAAATCTATTACACTTAAGGGGCAGCTAGGTGGCACAGTGAATAGAATTCTGGGCCTGAAGTCAGAGAAGACTCATCTTCCTGAATTCGGCCTCAAACATCTGTATGACCCTGGGCATGTCATTTAACCCCATTTGCCTCAGTTTCCTCTATCTGCAAATGACCTGGGAAAGGAAATGGCAAACCACCTTAATATCTTTGCCAAGAAAACCCAGAAGCGCTCATGAAGAGTCACACATGACTAAACAGCAAGTCTCCAGTCACTGTGCTGGGGTACAAAAACAAAAAAAGAAACCATTTTTAAAGTTTCTTGATCAACTTTTTAAGACTCCAGGAAAATGTATTTTTGTTGTTGTTCATTCACTTGTCACACTTGACTGAACAACCACAGCCACAACAAATTGCATTGAAAATGAGAAGGATGTGTTTCCTGATCCCCCTGCCCCCAAATGCTGCTTGTACTCTAGAAGACCTAGGATATTTCCTTAGATTTTCTGTTAAAATAACAAATAGCCAAACACTTCATCCTAACAGTTTTCTCATCCTTTGCTTTCCTACAAGAGCACAATTTTTCTCTCTTAAAAGGCCTCCTGTTTGCCATCTAAAACTTTTTGCCAGTTCTTTGAAAATTAGATTAAACTCTGTCCCCAGGAGATTCCCCTTGGATGCTTGATTGTCTAGTGACACTGGGACGTACACCAACAACAGCAGAAGGGACAGGATGCCCCCCTAACTCTGGTTTCTTTGTGAACCCAGAGCACCTTTGACACAGGGACCCCCAAAGTGGCTCAAGGCAGCTGTCTTTAGAGCCGTTTTCTTTTTCCTTGTTCTGTTTGAGACCTTTGAGCCTGAGCTTTGTTGTCAGGTCCTTGGTTTTAAGCAACGGACTGCTGACAGGAAAGAGAGAAGTTTCCTCTATTCATTCCTCCTTACAAAGCCTTTTATTTTCTCGCTGGAAAGGGAAGCACAAGCCCACGCCTAGACATCCACTGTGTTCTACTTCGAGAGCAAAACACTGACTTCCGTGGTTTAGAGAGTGCGTTGTGCTTTGCTGGAAGGCAAGAAGTTCTCTTTCTCTTCATTTCAATTAACCTACTGTGTGTAAGGCGATGAAAAACATTCCAAAGGATTTAGGGATGCTTTTAACCTGTCAAAAGTACTTTCAAAAGCACCATACTTGAAAATGCTATATTACTCTGAAACCCTGAGGGTCTTCCCATCCCAGACAGATTCTTTTTTTTTTTTTTAACCTAGCCTTAATCAATGAATGGGTGTTGCCTCAGTCAAACTGAGACCTGTTAAGGACTGTAGCTTAAAAAGACCAAGATTTCCCACTACATCCTGGACCATCTCCAGTCCTCTTGATCTAAATCTTGCCATTGGAGCCAGAGGGCTCCAGGGTAGAGATTGAGGCTGGTAACTTTGCATAGCCCTTCCTCACTTAAATCCTATTCACTTGCAGGTCATGGCATCACCTCCCCGATGTCATTGTCCTCTTTGAGAATGAAGCACAAAACAACAACTTTAAAATACAGTGGGTATAGATATGTGCGTATGTATATAATGAGAGGTATACATGTATATGTGTGTGTGTGTGTATATATATATAAACATATATATATTATATATACTTGTATTCCATAAATTAAAAATAAAAGCAACAACAAAAAATACAGCCAGAAATTTTGTTTTGTTTTGTTTTGATGTAGTTTTGACATAAGCTGTAGCTGACTTACTTCTCAATGGAACAAATTTCAGGATGCAGCCACAGGGACTGCTTGTGGAATCCAGGTATTAGAGAGCTGTCAGGATGCAGCCATTCACCGTCCATCCTAAATGGAAGCATTAGATGGCCCCACATGGTGAATTACAAGTTCTATCTTCCTACTCCATCAATGTCCATTTATAGACCTTTTGGCTGCCGTGACACAGTGCACATTTGATTTTGCTAGATCTCCTCCCTGTATGATGCCAGTTCTCCACTTGATCAGTCAGGTAGGAAAATCAGATGCTGGTCCCCTTCTGTATATGTGAGGCTGTTCTATTTGCAAGCCATGGCATCAGTTACACAGTTTAAAAAAAAAGTTTTGTTATTTCTCTAATGTTATTCAAGCTTCATGGAACTTATTTCACTTTTGCCAAGTCTTTCCAGTGAATAAATATCTCCATAAAGCTATTGCTTCACTTTGGCAACTGAGATGCTAAAGTTAGTTTGTGGACAAAGTTAAGCCAAAGCCTAGCTCGTTTTCTTCCTCTTCTATGTGAAATGGCTAATGTTGCTGGTATTCTGCCAGTTGAACAGAGCCCTTGCCTGGCTTCACATTGTGGTAGCACCTTGACCCTATTGTTCCTTAGGAAAGATGAACCAATAATGGTTCTATAGCAAGAATAGTCTCTTGAAAATGACTATCAGAAATAGTGTGACTTTACAGAGAATTAAGGCTTTCCAGAGTGTACTGTGAATGAAAAAGTTTTCACTCTTTTCCCCATTCCCCCCATTCCAAAGGTGATTGATAAAATTCTCATAGTTATCAGTGAGGGCAAAGAGATAGCTAGCATTCAGATAACCCTTGCAAAAGTTTGGAGTTTCATAAGTGGAAGACATCTCAGGAGGTCCTAGTCTGAGGGGACAACTGCCAAACTGCTTGAAGATTTGACTGCTTCCTAAGGGATTTTCTTGCATAATAAAGTGAGAGCCCTCCAAGAAGCCATGGCATGCTGCATTTCTGTGTGGCACACACTCCAACCAAAACCTTTTCACCCATAGGCAGTCCTGTTTGACGAAGACCATATTCATCTTGAGGAGTGTTGATTAGCTACTTGGGTTCTGGTCTTCACCGAGGAAGTCAGAAAAGGCAGTGGTCAACAAACTCGAGTATGACTAAGGGGATAAATCTGTGCCAGCTATCCCTATTTCTTTGTTCCATAGCTTTAAACATTGCCCAAATTGCCATTGCATTGCCAGGGGAAAGAAGCTGTCATACTTTTTACCATTTATAAAGCATATGGTTACAAATAATTTCTGGAATTTTTGCCTGGGACCCAAAATACTTCAATGTGCCAACTGAATTATAACCAAGGTGAATAAATATCTCAGATTATATAGCAATTATACGAAGTAACAAAGCAAAGTAATGAACTAATTTTCTACTTGGATATTAACATTTTTTCGTAGGATTAAAACTGGAAGAAAAATGAGATCTAGTCTAATCTCCTTTATTGTACAGATAAAATTTAGGCTGAGAGTTAACCAGGATCATACATTGAGTAATTGGTAGAACTGGGATTTGAATCCAAGTTTCCAGGCTCCAAAAGAATTGAAGAAGAATTTGGAAGAAGAAGAAAACAGAAGCAGAAG
>JAQQSW010013339.1:0-12338 GCA_028646575.1 Pseudocheirus occidentalis
CAAGTGCATAAGAAGCTAGGAGATTGGGTGCTAATTGGTACAAAGCCTGACATGGGTAAGAGGTAACAGGCTCCCATAATCTCCCTTGCTCTTTTCTTAAGGAATTAAGTACCTGTTTCACAGTCTTTTTCTGTATCCCATCCCTATCTTCATAAAAAGGGAAATTTGGTATATAAATTGGATGAATGGATGGATGGATGGATAGATAGATAGACAGATAGATAGATGATAGATAGATAGAGAGGGAGAGATTAATGCTCTTTTAAATACCCCTAAGTTATTCCCAGTCCTTCACACAATGACAGGCATATAGAAAGTACTTATTAAATGCTTGTTAATTGATTGACTCCCCAATATAAACCCTCCTTTCACTTTCTCCCCTAGAGGGACTGTCATCATATCTTAGATTTCAGTAGCACCAATGATTATGAAATCTCTAAGATACTGAATTCAGAAAACGTCTCTGAACCCACCATGATTTTCCATTTTCATCTCAGTTAGCTTTTATTGCAGCATATAGGCATTTTCATTCTTTTCTCTTTGACTCCCATGCTCTCTGCTGCTCTCCAATAGGCAAACTACTGAGAGAACTGGCTGTTGTCATCCTGGCAACATCTTAACTACGTGCAAGAAGAAACTAAGCTTAAAAAACCTGTTGTTGTTGTTGTTGTTGTTGTTGTTGTTGTTGTTGTTGTTTCAAACAAGCAAATGGTTTATCAAGTGGAAAATGTTGTGCAATGTATACTTTTGGAAAGTTTGCAAACAAATTCTGCCAATTAGATTTCCAAGTCATTTAACTAGCACGTGAGTTGGTATGATCCCTAAATATTCTGAAATCTGAACAGCCAAAATTTCATTAGCTTTATTACTCTATACCTAACATTAATTCTGAGCTAGTGTTCAGCATATTCACTAATAAGCAATTATGTTTGCCTCTGGCATTTGTTAACTGGACATAAACTTGATTCCAGGCAGTCCTTGCACATTGAAGTTTCATTTTATACATTACTTCACATACTATATTATTTATGGGGAGCTATTAGCTCATATAGTGCTCCTCAAAAGTACCATACAGCATATATTTTCTGCTACAGTAGAATTGTAGTCTTATGAGTATGTCTGGGCATATTTATTTTTCAAGCTTAACTATGAATTCATCCTAAATGATTCGCAAAGAAATTTCTCTGCTACTATTCATTTCATAATGGATTGTCAGGCTGTCTCAATCATTTTAATATGTGCTTTAAGCTTTTTTAAAAGTCCATCATAAGTCTAAGAGTTGGAGACATAATGATCCAGAGATATTAAACAAAGAAACAAAGAAAGAAATCAGGCACATAGGGAATATCTACCTACATATAGGAGGAAGTCTTTGATTGCACAACAGATAAGGGAAAACAATGCTTATGTTCATTTGTTAGACATTTATTTGATGAATACGTACAAGAGTACTATTCTAGGACTGAGAGGGACACAAGGATGTATAAAGTACAATTCCACCCATCTTATAGAAGAACCACAGAACATTTGGGTGTGTATGAGAGATGAAATATTCCTTCCATAGTGTGGAGCTGGACTGTAAGGAGGAAATAGCTTCTTTTTTCTCTAACAAATGATGATGTACACTCACTATAAAAGAAACCGTCAAATAATGGTGACAGGAATCAATCAATAAGCATTTATTAAACATATGCAAATATGTTTAATAAATGTTGATATATATGTATATATACTCACACGGGCATATATATGTATGTATATATGCATTTACACATATATACATAAACACACAAGAATGTATACATATACATGCAAATATATATTTGTGTGTGTGTGTGTGTATAAAATCTCCCAAGCACTATGCTAAGCAGTAGGGATGAAAATGCAAAAGAAGAGATGAACCATTGTAAATGTGTTCAGAATAACCATTTCTTGACCTCATCTGAACAATGATATTTTCTCCAAGGCATGTTCCCAGGATGTAGAATATAGTCTTCCAAGATTTGCAAAACCTTAAGACCACTCACTAGTCATTCTTTCTGCTTCAAATAGTGGCAAATGATATTGTAAGAAGGCACCTAGAAAACATTGCTAAGTACTAGGCAAAAAACTGAAGATCTTAGGGCATCAGTGTTGGGGGGGGGGAAAGGGTACTGTGTTGTTTTTTTCATAACTATCACCAGGTGATGCAGGAATTCAGCAGTGAATTCAGAAACTGTAATAACATTTGTGAAGTGAACACCTAGTTAGTTAAATTGTGCCTGAGAATGGGATTTGAATTTCTGAACAATGTATAAAAGTATAAAAATGGTGTTCTTATATAAGAATGATGACAGGAATGGTGTACACATAATGAGTACTAGCAAATATATGCCTGGGGTCTTGAATGTCTGATCAAAAGGTCTGAAAGTGATGATTGAGGTAAAGGGAAAAAGCTTCTCCCATTTATCTACTAAGCTTAATACACAGGAAGTCATACTTATAGGAAAAAATACTGATAGAGATGACAAGAAAATAACAGAAGAAAATATCAAGGAAAAAGTCAGCAACAAATACTTTTAAAGCTTTATATGACATGAAAAAAATGTCAAACAAGACAAAATATTGAAGTCAGTGCTGGAGGGGACATAGAAAGATAAGCTAATACACTGTTGGTGTATTAAGATGAATATACTAGTGGGAGAGCAATGAATTGGTACAACCATTATGAAAAAAATTTTGGAATTTTACTAAGAAAATGAATAAAACATCCATATTCTTTTTTATCCAAAGATCCCATTGCTAGGCATAGATCTCAAGAAGTGGAAAGACAAAAACAAAACATACAGACACACAAAGACAAAAATATATACATCAAAAAAATTCACAAAACCAAACACTTTTTATGGTAGAAAAGAATTGAAAACAAAGTAGATGCCCAGCGACTAAGGAATAGCTAAATAAATTGTAGTGAAATAATATAATGGAATATTACTTGTCCCTGGCTTCGAGGAACTTATTTTCTATGAGGAAAATGAACACATTAGAAATATAATGTAAGAAAAGGAGGAACAAAAGTTCACTGAAGAAAATAACTTCTTAAAAACTAGAATGGAGTGAGTAGAAGCTAATAACTCAATGAGATATCAAAAAGCAGTCATTAAAGTCAAAAACGAAAAAATATAAGAAAATGCAATATATCTCATCTCATTAAAAAAACAACTGACCTAGAAAATAGATCAAGGGGAGATAACTTAAAAATTATTGGACTATCATAAAGCAATGATCAAAATGAGGGCATAGACATCATCTTTCAAGAAATTATCAAAGAAAACTGAACTTATATGCTAAAACCAAAAGGTAAAATAGAAATGGAAAGAATCCACTGATTACCCATGAAAGAGATCCCCAAATTAAAACTCACAGGAATACTATAGCCAAACTCCAGGGCTCTGAGGCCAAGGAGAAACTATTGCAAGCAGCCAGAAAGAAATATTTCAAATAGCATTGAAGCCACAGTCAGGATAACACAAAATTTAGCAGCTTCTGCTTTAAGGATCATAAGGCTTAGAATGTCATATTCTGGATGGCAAAAGGACTAGAATGATAAAGAATAATCTACCCAGCAAAAGTGAGTATAATCCTTCAAGGGGAAAATTGATATTCAGCGAAATAGAGAACTTTCAAGTATCCCTGATGAAAAAGACCAAAAGGATTAAAGAGAAAAATTGACTTTTAAATATGACTCAAGAGAAGAAGAAAAAAGGTAAACATTAAAGAGAAATGACAAGGAATTCAAATAATAAGGTTAAACTATTTACAATCCCACGTGGGAAAATAATTCTAGTAACTGCTAAGAAATTTCTCACTGTTAGGACAGTTACATGGGTGTGTGTTGACTATGATGGGATGATGTGGGGGAAAAAATTAAAATTAAGTGATGAGAAATATGGGTGCACTTGGAGAAAGGGGAAGGAAGAGGTAGAATGGGGTAAATTATTTCACATAAAAGAGGTGCAAAATGAAAAGTTTTTACAGTACAGCATAAAATGAGATGAGCAATGCTTGAACCTTACCCTCATCAGTATTGACTGAAAGAGGAAATAATTAATATATTCAGTTGGCTATAGAAATCTATCTTGTCATATAGGGAAGTAGAGGTGGAGTAGAATAAAAGGGGAGGGTGCAAGAATGGAAAGGGAGGTGGTAGTCAGAAGCACAACAAACTTTTCAGGGGGACAGGGTGAGAGAAAGGAGGATAAATAAAGGAAAAACAGGATGAAGGGAAATACACAGTAATCACAACCATGAATATGAATGGAATGCACTTACACGTAAAACAAAGCAGATAACAGAGTGGATTAAAAACCATAATCCAACAATATGTTGTTTACAAGAAAAACACTTGAAGGAGAGAGACACACACAAAAAGTAAAGATGCCAATAAATATGCCACTAAATCTGACCATCTAAGTAAAATGATGAATATTTACAAAAATATAAATTGCCCATATTAACAGAAGAGGCAATAGAATACTTAAATAACCCTGTGTAAGAAAAAGAAATGAAACAAAATATGAATAAGTTCCCTAAGAAAAAATCCCTAGGATTAGATGGATTCACAAGTGAATTCTACTAAACATTCAAAGAACAATTCATTCCAATACTATATAAATTTTGGGAAAATAGGCAAAGGAGTGCTACAGAACTTATTTTATGACACAAATACAATATTGATAACTAAATCAGGAAGAGAAAGAAAACTATAGACCAATTTCTCTAATGAATATCAATGAAAAATGTAAATAAAATACTAGCAAGGAAAGAATATGTGTGTGTAACAAAAATAATGGGAAAAACACATAATTCTCTCGAAAGAAGCAATAAAAGCTTTTGACAAAATACAGCACTCATTCCTATTTAAAAAAAACTGGAAAGCATAAGAATAAATGGAGCTTTCTTTAAAATGATAAGTATCTAGCTAAGACAATCAACATACATTATCTGTAACCCGGATGAGTTAGAAGCCTTCCCACTAAGATCAAAGGTAAAACAAGGATGCCCATTATCACCATTATTATTCAATGTTATACTAGAAATGTTAGCTATTGCAATAAGAGAAGAAAGAGAAATGAAAGGAATTGGAATCATCAGTGAGGCTGCAGATGACATGATGGTATACTTAGAGAATCCTGGAGAACCAACAAAAAACTAGTTGAAATAATCACAAGTTCAGTAAAGTTGCCAGGATATAAAATAAATACAGTTAAATCATTAGCATTTCTATGAATTACCAATAAAGTCGAGGGAGAAGAGATAGAGAAATTCCATTTAAAATAACTGAAGACAATATAAACTACTTGGAAGTCTACCTGCCAAGACAAATCCAGGAACACAATAACAAATCACTTTTCACACAAATGAAGTCAGATTTAAACAGTTGGGGAAGTATTGTTACTTATGGTTAGACTAAGTCAAAATAATAAAAAATCATAACTATCTAAATTAATTTACTTATTTAGTGCCAAACCAATAAAACTAGAAAAAAATAATTTTATAGAACTACAAGAAAGAATAACAGGAATTCATCTGAAAAAAACAAATTGTCAAGAATATCAAGGGAATAATCAATGGGGGGAAAAAAGTGAGAAGGAAGGTGGTTTGGCAATACCAAATGTCAAACTGTATTACATAGTGGTAATTATCAAAACAATTTAATCGTGGCTAAGAAATAGAATGCTTGATCAAAAGAAGATATTAAGTACGCAAAACACAGTAGTAAATGATTATAGTAATTCAGTATTTGATAAACCCAAAGATCCAAATTTTTGTAACAAGAACTCACTAATTGACAAAAATTGCAATAGAAACTAGAAAGCATTTTAACAGAAACTAAATATAGACCAATATCTTACAGCATATACTAATATTAGGTCAAAATGAATGTTTCTATGATTTATACAAAAAGGGTAATATCATAAGTAAATTATGGAAGATTAGACTATTCTACCTATCAAATCTATGGATAAGGGAAGATTTTATGATGAAACAGTAGATAGAAAGTACTGAATTAACAAGTTTTTGCACAAACAAAATCAATGTAGCCAAGATTAGAAGGCAAGCAGAAAACTCAGGGGAAGGGAGATTTTATGGAAGTGTCCCTGATAAATGCCTAATTCTCAAATTTATAGGGAAATTAGTAAAAATTTATTTAAAAAAATATGAGTCTCCTCAGTTGATAAATGGTCAAAAGATATGAACAAGCATTTTTTCAGAAGAAATCAAAGCTATCTATGAAAATGCTCTACATCAATACTGATTAGAGAAATTCAAAAGTAAAACTCTGAGGTGCCATTTCACACCTATCAAACTGACTAATATGATGGCAAAGGAAAACAACAATTATTGGAGGGGATGTGGAAAAACTGGGACACTGATGTACTGTTGGTTTAGTTCTGAACTGATTCAACCATTCTGGAGGGCAATTTGGAACCATGCCCAAAGGGCTATTAAATGTGCATATCCTTTGACCCAGTAATACTATTACTAGGTCTATATCCAAAAGAGATTTTTTTAAGGGAAAAGGACCTATTTGTTAAAAAATATTTATAGCAGTTCTTTTTGAGGGAATCCCCATTAACTGGAGAATAGCTGAATAAGCTGTGGCTTTTGGTTGTGATGGAAATAAAACAAGACAAGCAGGATACCCTCAGAAAAACCTGGAAAGCTTTATTTGTACTGACTCAAAGTGAAGCTAGCAAAACCAGAACACTGTATACTGTAATGGAAATACTGGCTGTCAATGACTTAATTATTCTCATAAATACAATAATCCAAGACAATTCCAAAGGAATTATGATGAAAAATGCTATCCACCACCAGAGAAAGAGTTGATGCAGTCTGAATGAAGATCAAAGCATTTATTTTATTTTATTTTTCTTGGGTTCTTCTTTTAT
Source organism: Pseudocheirus occidentalis (assembly GCA_028646575.1). NCBI lineage: Eukaryota > Metazoa > Chordata > Mammalia > Diprotodontia > Pseudocheiridae > Pseudocheirus > Pseudocheirus occidentalis. The sequence goes on from JAQQSW010013339.1 coordinate 6,936, forward strand.
TTGTGTTTTCTTTCATAATATGGCTAATATGGAACTATGTTTTGCACGATTACATATGTATAATCTCTATCAAATTGCTTGATTTCTCAAAGAGGGCAGAGTGGAGGAAAGAAATTTGGAATTCAAAATTTTTTTAAGTGCTAAAAATTGTTTTTACATGTAATTGAAAAAATAAAATTTAAAAATTAAAAAAAGTAAATGTAAAGCAAATAAATGCAAGAAAATTTGAGGAGAGAGAATACTAACAATCAAGAAAGGTTTGCTATACAAAGTGTCAAAGTGTCTGAATTTTGACAGAACTATGAATTCTAGGAAGTGGAAGAGAGAAAAGGTTCACTATACACAAAGGAAAATGGTCAATGTAAAAAGAGAGGCTGGAATAGGAATAAACAAGGGAAAAGCAAGGAAAGTAGTTTGGGTTTAAGGTAGAAAGAAAGAAGATGAGTTTCATGAAATATGACTGGAGAGGTAACTAGAACCACATTTTTATATACAGAATGTATACACACATATATACATATATGCATGTGTATACACATTCATAATGCATATATATGCGAGTATGTATATATATGCATATGAATGTATATGTATATAGAGAAGTGTGTGTGTGTTTGTGTGTGTGTGTGAAGGAGTTCATATTTTAGTCAAGCATTAATAGGGAGTCAGTCATTAAAGATTCTTGAATAGGGGAGTGACATGGTCAGATCTTTTCTTTAGGAAGACTATTTGGGTAGCTCTTATGAAGGAAGGGGTATGAATTAGAAGAAAGATTGTAATTAGGAGTCTGATTAGAAAGCTATTATAATAATTCAGTCAAGAGGTGATTACTACCTGAACTAAGGTAGTAGTTCCATAAATGCAGAGAAAGGAATAGATGAGAGAGATATTATATAGATGGATTCAATAAGACTTAGCAAATGATTGACTGTGAGAGGTAAGGGACTGCAAGACTGTAAAATAAGAACAGGAGAGGATTAGAAAGATGATCGGCCCTTGAAAAGGGAAGTTTTAGAGAAGGACAGGACATATTCAATATTATTTGTTTTTTCCCTGAATCTATATTACATATAGACACCTCTGAGGCTTTTTCAGAGTTACAGAAATGCTACAGATGTGTATCAAAACATGCTCATAAGTGGATTAACCTCAGTTCTTAATCTTTTTTTTTTAAGCAAGTGACCATTAACTACCTACTTACAATATATTGGGGGGGGGGAGAGGGGAGGGGCTTCATTTCCATGTTATCCTGAACCAAAATAGGAAGTTGTGCATCTATGTACCTCAGTCAGTTTGTACGAAGCCTCAAAGTTGTCTTTTTTCAATCAGATCTTTTTTTTTCTATCTGGCTCACTTACTTACTGTAAGTTTTCCCTTCAGCATAAATTTGTCCCTTAGCAGACATCACAAAACAGGACTAGATATGAAACTATTTCGGATAGATCTGCTTCCTTTAAGAGTTTGGTACTATGAAAAGTCTAGCTTGTCACAATATAACTTTAAAACATTTTTATACAACCATAACAAGGATTTTAATCAACAGTATAAAGTAGTTTCTAAATGAATGCATCATTCTTCCTTCCTATTCAGCATATTAGGATTATGGTTAAGTAGTGGGAAGAAATACAGTGGGAAGAAGAGCTTTAATATTTCATTTGTAAAATACCAGTTAAGTCAGAAGATGGGAGACCTCTATAGTTGAAATTTGCACTTTCATGAAGCTTTCCTCTCTAGGTCAGAGTCCCAGAAAAATGTTCCTTTCTGACCTGACCACAAACACAGGATGTTTAGCAACAGAAGATTCCTCAAGAATATACCCATACCAGTTATTTACTAAGATACCATTTATACCATCTATCCTAAGAAGTTGCCATCATTTGTTTTTGTTTTTAACTGTGGCAAAAAAAGTAAATATTTTATAATCTTTCATTTTGGTCACTTGAAATTTATTAAGTATTATATTTCTCTTCTATATAGAATTATATTTGAAGAGCAACAACCTATAAAATCAGTCTACTCCAAGAATGGTTAAAATAAACTATTTGCCCCACTATATGTATTTGTAAAAAAATCTATTAAATAGGAAAATGGGTATCAAACAGCATCATGTGTATATTTTCAAAGGTGAAATCAGCAGACATTAGCAACAGATTGGATATAAGGGGGAAGAAAAACTGAGAAATCCAGGATGATTCCTAGGTTTTGATCAAGCATGAATGGGTTATGCTTTTCATGATAGATGAGAGTATGCACTTTAATGAAAGCAAATCCAGTGGAAGAGTAGAACCTCCAATTGACTATACAGCTTATATTCTATACCACCTTGAGATCTTATAAAGCCAGTTTATTTTTTCACCTTTATTTTTAATTATTTTTTTTCATTTAACAAAAATCTGTTTTCTCTCCCTCTAGTGAAAAGCCAGTTTAACAGCTAGTAAACTGTACTGGATCCAATCCACAAGCATCCATTACCCATCATTGAAAAAAAAAAGCCTTTTTAAGAAATATGCCTAGTCAAGCAAAAAAGTTCTCATACTAGATATGTCTGAAAAATATGTCTCATTCACTATCTGAATCAAAATTAGTCATTGCATTGATCAGAGCTGTTAAGTCTTTAAAAGTTGTTTGTTTTTACAATGTTATTGTACAAATTACTCTCCTTGTTCTATTCATTCCACACTGCATCAGTTTATACATGCCTTCTCAGGTTTCCCTGACACTGTCCCTTTTATGATTTCTTATAGCACAATATAATTTCATTGCCATCATATACTATAGTTTGTCCAGCCATTCCAGAATTGATAGACATGTCCTTAGTTTCTGGGTGTTTTTTGTTACTACCAAAAGAGCTGCTACAAATATTTTTGAGGGCTCAAAATCACGCCACAGGAAATAGGAATATTTGATCTGAAGAAAAGGAGAGAAATAACTTTGTATTCAGTTATTTGGAAGGCTGCCATGTGGTTTGAGATTAGAAACACTACATCTGACTTCTGAGGGCAAGACTAAACATGCTAGCGAGTAGTGAAAAGGAGGCATATTTCAACATAGAAGAAAGAAAAAATCCTTCAAACTGGAGCCGTCCCAAAATGAAGTAGACTTCCTAAAGACGAGTGACTTGTCATCTGAGGTCTTCAAGATTATGGAAGATTCATGTGTTAGCTGAGGTTTGAGACAAAATAACATCTTAAACTCCTTCCAACTCTAAGGTTTTTATGCTGAATCTCTGTTTTGGACCTTGACAACCTCAAGCCCTTGAATTTCATTTTAATATTGTTATATGTAATACTATTATGATATACTCTCTCTTTATGTCTACTTCTATTTTAAATGACTAGTCTTAGACTTAGCCCTAATATATTTTTTCATTTTAAATTCTTTTATCTGTACAGATAGCTGAGTCTATTTAGGTTCCTGGTGCTTCTATCAGCTGCCTTAGCTAAAGAAAAATAAAACATGCCTAATAACAAAGATTATTGTGTTCTAAATATACTTACATGTGTAGCACATCAATTCACTGGAGATGCTAGGTTGGATTCCCAGAGAGGCATCTGCTAAGAGTAACTCTATAGTGTATTATTTTTTTTAATACTGTGGCTCATGAGCCCCAATTGATGTTCTTTCCATTAATAATCAGTCAGTAGATTCAATTAGCTTTTAGAAAATATTTTTGTTCAAATGGCATTTCAATAAAAGTATTTACAAAGCATTTCCAAAAAGTCAAAAAACAAAACAAAAACTTGAGGTAAACTTTACCACAAAAAATCTTTGGAGAGAAGAATGGTCCTGAACTTAAAGTATAATGGTAGAAAGGCACACATGTGGCTAAGGTAACAAAACTCAGGAACAGCAAAGTCTCATGTTCTCTTTCTCTGAATAATCCTCAGGAAGGTCACTTCTTGGCAAGGCATCAGCATCAGTGATGAAAGAATCACTCTTCTTCTGGTTTGCTCCAGATAGGTCAAAATGTCTTCACAGGGCTATCAGCTCAGCTAGCTGAACTTGTTCCTTGAAGAGTGGGATATCTTACTTGGATGAATCAATATGCTAGTGGACTGGGTGCGGTCCAGTTTACTCTGGCTTCTCACCAGGCTCAGTTGCTGCTGTGCTGGGCAATGAAGGTTGCTGGGCCACTTGATTGGGAAAAGCAGGGCTCAGCCCCTTGTATTACACTCATCTATGAATATGCTGCATTCCCCCTACTAGAATTTTGGTGTGCTGATGGCAGGAAATACAGAATTTTGCATCTACATCTTTCCAGCAGCTAGAATCATTCCCTGCACACAGGAGCTACTCAATATTTTTATTTTTGTCCAAACATCTAGAATTCAACCTAGAAATTAGGGAATGTCCATATGTTAGATTTGGAACAATTCTTTGCAGGCTAAACTACATTATCAATTCCTTGAAGGTAGCATGCATTTTCTAATTACTTTGCATTGTACCATAGCACTTAGAATAATCACTGAATAGTATTGGGAAGGTATAGTGTTCATCACCTCCAAACCTGACTCAGCTTGCCTTACAGTGCTCTGTTCAACTAAATAAAAATTCTGGGCCTGGAGTTAGGAAAACCTGAGTTCATTTCTGGCCTGTGTGACTCTTACTAGCCATGTAACCCTGAGCATGTGACTTAACTTCTGCCTATCTCAGTTTCCTCAACTATGGGAACAATGGGAACAATAAGAGCACCCACCTTGTTTTGAGAATCAAATTTAAAAAAACTGTAACAAGTACTTAACCTGGTATTTTATAGGTGCTTATTGCTTTCCCCCCTTTCAGCTCCCTCTCTTGCCCTGTTGGAGTGCTATCATTTTCTTTTCAGCTAAGCAGTGGTTCTCAACCTTCCTAATGTCACAACCCTTTAATACAGTTCCTCATGTTGTGGTGACTCCCAACCATAAAATTATTTTCGTTGCTACTTCATAACTGTAATTTTGCTACCATTATGAATCTGATATGCAGGATGTATTTTCATTGTTACAAACTCAACATAACCCACAGGTTGAGAACTGCTGAGCTAGAGTGATATACATGGTGGGTTTTGTTTTTGTTTTTGGTTTTTTTAGCAAGAATGGTGACTCTTAACCTAGGACTGGCAGAAGCTTCTATTAGCTGCCTTAGGAATTTGGCTGTAGGGGTATCACCTTTAGTCAGGAAATGGGGAAAATTTTTCATCTCCTGCTAGACAATCTCTTTGGATCAAATTATGATGTCCCTAATAAAAAATTTAACTTTTACTTAGGTGATTAACCCATTCTTGCTTCCCAGATTCCTGTTAAGTCTTATGTAAATGAGTGGGTGGGGACAAAGGTATAAAAGTAGTTTGTGCCCCAGAGCAAGTTGTTGCCTCTATTGGCCAGTCAAGAGTAATTGAGCTATTCCAGCCTCACGCTTTTTTTT
>JAQQSW010013340.1:0-12338 GCA_028646575.1 Pseudocheirus occidentalis
GGGAGACCCTCCCTGCCCTACCAGAAAGCTAGAGAGCAGATCAGGGGAAGGGCTTTACAGTGGGATTGCTGTTTTGGGGTTGGGATAGTGGAAAGATGGAGAGAAAATTTGTAATTCAAAAATCTCATGAAAATGAATGATGTAAACAAGAAAACAAATTTTTAAAATTTATTTAAATGAAAAAAAAAGAAATGATGAATAGGATGGTTTCAGAAAAGCCTAGAAAGATTTCTATGAACTCATGAAAAGCAAAGCAAAGTAAGCACAACCAGGAGATCATATGCAGTAAAAACAGATGATGAATTATGAAAAAATTAGTGACTTTGATCTGTTCTAGACAATGGTCCATGTTAATTCCAAAAAACCTATGATGAAAATTTTATCCGCCTTCAGAGAAAAGTGATGAATTCTGAATGCAAATTGAAGAATATTTTTAAACTTCATTTTTATTATTTTATTTTGTTTTTTCTTTTGAAACAACTAATATGAAATGTTTTGTACGAGTTTACATGTATAATTGTTTTCATATTGTTTGCCTTCTCACATGGGTGATGAGTAAGAGAAAGGAAAGAATTTGGAATCAAAACTTTAAATGACGTGTGTCAAGATTTTGTAAATGTAATGGAGAAATATTTAATGAAGTAATTAAAATAATTTTGGTTTACAAAAGACTGCATTACTTTCTGTTTATGTTGGATCCAGAGCTTTAGGAGAGTTTAATAGAAGTTGGGGATAGTGGTATATCATGGAAGTAGTGTAGCACTTCTCAAATTGTGGGTCATAACCCCATATGGGGTGACAAAAAATTTGGCAACAGAAAAAAGGTTTCTGAATATACAGCCAAAAATTAATTAAAAACCAAATGCATAATGAATCCAAGGTATTTCTGGCAGTGCTAATTTTGTATCCACAATTTCACTGCAGTTTTTATTCTGAACACAAAGTATTAGGCCTCAAGCCATGCGCTGCCAATGAATGCTGCCTAAATGCAAAAAGGGGTCAATGAAAGTGGTAAAAGTTTAAGAAGTGCTGGCATTGTGATAAATATTGTCTAGTTTTCCTTTTCTTCTTTATGGGCTATATGAATATTTAAAGTTAATTGTGATGGTCTAGTTTTGTGGCTTGCCCTGGCCTTGTTAAAATATAGTGCATGTACCAGAGTAGAGAGCAAATGATAATCTAAAAATATGACATTAGAGCTACTCTCCCTGCTGGGATAGGGGCAATATCTTCCAGGGTCTGAATCACATAGTCTAAGTTATTTTTTGTTGAAATTTTTATGTCCGTCTTATAGTAATAATATTACATTAATTGTATCATATGATAATTAATTGTGTATAATTAATTTTATTAAGCTTTCCCTTTTTCCATTTTCTCATTCAGAAATAAACCCTTTACAAGTTATTCAGCCAGAATCTGAAAGACATTGCTCATAGATGATATTGACCAAATTATGGGGGTTGATCCTTTTTGATTTTTAGGGGACAATTTACAAAAATGGGAGACCTAAAAAGCAAAACATAGCCCTTAGGAAACAAACCCATGTTTTTCCTTGGAACCTTCTGTTAGAATTTAGGGTGACCTAGCTTATGAAAGGGAACACCAACCATTGAGGTCTGAATAAGGATGGATTCTTTTGCCAAGATTGCTGGAGGGAGCTGAGTCTCATGACTCTGCAGGAGGAGCTAAAGACTTGTTCCTCATCCCCAAATTAATATGTTTATCTAATCATTGATTGTTAACCAATAAGAGTTGATTTCCACCTCAGGTATACCCATCTTTTCCAAATGCTTTTTAAATATTCAGAGGCTGCCAAGAGTCATCCTTGATTTACAACAGTAACCTAAATGACTTATTTTATCCTTTGCTAGCCACAGTTAACAAAATAATTATGGAGAAATTATGTCTCTTGAACATTTCATGTGTGGTGCTGCTAGTTTTGTATTGTTGTTGTTTTTTGCCTAAGTATCAAGGAAGTTGTCCCTGATATTACTTGACCCAGAAGTTAGAGATCAAGTCACTGTAACATCTTCCCTATTTACTAAGAGTTGAAGAATCAATGCTCCTCGGTTTTCATTGATATATGTGTCATTGCTATCTGAGACACAATACCCTGTGTTTACTAAATATATTTCTGTATGGAATAAGTGAAGGTGTCCCTGAACTTTCATTATATCTTTGCTAAATCTCCTGTTGCTTGGCCAATTATATCTCATTTTCCTATGGACTACATAGTCTACAAGTGTATCATTTCACTCTGGTCTCAAACCTGAACTGAAATAAAAACAGTCTTGAGCCACTGCTAGTCCATTGACGATCTGTTTTCTACAAGTCATTTTCCATTCCTAAATCAAGATAACAGAAACTCCCATCAAAGGGATTTAATTGCTCATATATTATCCATAAACATATTATCTCCCTTGAAAGAATACATGTTCCTTGAGGACAGGGACTGCTTTCAGTTTTGTCCGTACCTTTTAGTATCTGAACCAGAATGGTAGATTTAAAAAATATTTAATAAGTGCTTGTTGACGGATTGATTGAATGAATGTAAGATCATAGTAATATTAATGCCATAATGAGATGCTAGAACAGAACTTGACTGGAAGAATAAAAGGAAGAATATTTATTTTATTGAAATATTTACTTTTGTTACAGGAAAAAGACATCTATCATTTCAAAAATTGAACAGGATCACAGTTTTAGAACTGTTTGGAAACACACTTTGTTTAATAATTTTAAGAAATAAGAAAACTGGATCCAAGAGAAGCTTACTGTTTTACCAATGTTCACACATAGTAAGTGGTAGAGTCAGGATTTGAACTTGACTCCAAATTCTGGGTTATTTCTTTTATACCATACTGCCTCCTATTCCTTTCACACATTAAAAAAATTTATGATTTAGCTCAAAGATGTCACCAGTTTAATTTCTAAACAACAAATATCATATCTTATCATTTTATAGAAGAAATTGAGATGAGATGCATTTTTGGAAAAAAATGCATGAAAATAATTAAAAAAGAAAGAAAAAGATGAGATGTACATAGAAGTCTGAGTATTAGTACTTCAAAAATATGAAAGAAGGAAATTAGCATTGATTAGGTGTGTACTGTTTGCCAAGTGCTTTTTGAATAATATCTCATTTTATCCTCACAATAACACACAGAGGTATATGCTATTTTTAAGTTCATTGTACAGATAAGAAAACTTAGGTAGAGATAAAGTGACTTTCACAAGGTCACATAACTAATATTTTTAAAGACATTTGAACTCATATCTTGAAGCACAGCACTATTCACTGAAACACCAACTTACTTATAAATAGCTATATATATATATTCAGATCTCTAACTAGCTTTATATTCTATGGTTAAATTTTAATAACCGTAAACTTTGAAATTGTTAATGCTGTGTCTCCAGGAGGCTAACATGGAATAATTTCATATAAGCAAGAATAAAAGGCCAAAAATTAAATTAAATTAAATCTGGACATGTTTGGGGCGGGGGGGGGGGGTTGGTGTCAAGATGGCAGTGTAGAAGCAGGAAAACTCCATGAACTCCCTCTGTACCACCCCAAATACCTATAAAATATGACTCTAAACAAACTTTAGTGCTACAAAATCCACAAATTGACAGAGAGAAACAAATCTCCCAATGAAGTCAGCTCAGCAGGCAGGCAGGAAAGGTCCATCCCAGCACCCTGCAAGCAGAGTCCAGCCCTGTGTGAGCCCGATGTTTTATCCTTAGGGTAACCCTGGTCAGCCCTGGCTGGAGGGACTTCAGGGGAGTGGGTCATGAGCAACTGGCTCATGAGCAACTGGCTCATGAGCTCATGAGCAAATTTGGCCTTTTCAAGAATTATCAACCCATAAATGCCAGAGGCAAAGTAAAAGGTCAGTGTGGGCTTTGGGAACAGGGGGACTGAGAGTGTGGTCTGGCCTCTGCCCCAGGAGGGAGAAGCAGCTGAGAAGCAGTGACTGTGCAGCTGCCATGACATGGCTACTTCATAGCACCTGACCTGCACATCTTAGGGGGACCAAGCAACCATTCTGAGGGGTAATCACTCTTGCTACAACTTGCTTGGATCTGGATTGCTGTCTCAGGTGGAGGTCCTGGGGTGTGTGATCAGGTGCCAGAGCTTGTGGAGGCTTCAGAGACAGCATCCAACTAATAGCTCTGGCAACTGATAAAACCCCAGGGATTTGGGACAAAGCTCTCCTCTCTGAAAGCAGAGTTCTACTGTAGTAAAAAGCTCAAAAGTAAGGTAATTGAGTGGCAACATAAGAAGCAAAGGAAGCAAAGCAAGCACAGCAACCCAACTTTAGATTCCTTTGGGGGGGGGCAAAAAGGATCAAAGCATGGAACTGTAGGAAGACAATGAAGTCAGAACTCCTGCACCAAAAATTTGCAAGAAAAATATGAATAAGTTAGAGGACATAGAGGAGATTAAGAAGGATTTTGAAAACCCAATGAGAAAAGTGGAGGAAAAATTGGGAAGAGAAATTAGAATGTCACAAGAAAATGACAAAAAGAGAGTCAACAGACTTACTGAAGAAAACAACACCTTAAAAAATAGACTAACTCAAATGTCAAATGAGGTTCAAAATGCCAATGAGGAGAAGAATGCCTTAAAAAACTGATTTTGACTCATGGAAAAAGAATCTCAAAAGTTCACCAAAGAGAATAATTCCTTCAAAATTAAATTGGAACAAATGGAAGCTAATGACTTTATGAGAAATCAAGACAATATAAAACAGATCCAAATAAATGGAAAAATAGAAGGCAATGTGAAATATATCTTTGGAAAAATCATTGACTTGGAAAATAAATCCAAGAGAGATCATTTAAAAATTATTGGACTACCTGAAATACATGATCAAAAAAAAGAACCTAGATATTATCCTTCAAGAAATTCTCAAAGAAAATTGTCCTGTTTTAGAAGCAGAGGGCAAAACAGAGGTTGAAAAAATTCATCAATCACCTCTTGAAAAAGATCCCCAAAAGAAAACTCCTAGGAATGGTATAGCCTGGTTCTAGAGTTCCCAGATCAAGGAGAAAATATTACAAGCTGCCAAGAAAAACAATTTGAATACTATGGAAACACAATTAGGTTAATACAGGACCTAGCAGCTTCTACATTAGGGGATTGAAGGGCCTGGAATATGATATTCTGGAGATCAAGGGAGCTAGGATAAAAACCAAGAATCACCTACTTAGCAAAATTGAGTATAATGTTCCAGGGGAAAATATGGTAATTTAGTGAGGTGGAGGACTTTCAAACATTCTTGCTGAAAAAACCAGAACTGGAAAGAAAATTTGACAATTATACACAAGAAGCATGAGAAGGTAAACATGGAAAAGAAATCCAAGGAACTTACCATAGTTAAACAATTTACAAGCAAACATGGAAAAAAAAGATAATTTTAATTTATGAAACTTTTCTTAGTATGAGGATAGGTGAAGGGAACAGAAATGTATATATTTGTAACATACACATATGTCTATATAGGAGGGTTTATATATGTATATGAACACATATCTGAGTATATGTATATATGAGTACATAGAGGGCTCAAGATCAATTGAACAGAAAGTGATGAGACTCTAAAATGGAATTCTGAGGTGGTAGAGGATTAGAATGAGAGGAGACAGGGAGAGACAGAATGGGGTTAATCATCTCATATAGAAGAGGCAAAGGATAATTCTTACAATGAAGGGGAAGAACAGGAAGGCAAAAGGGAAAGGATGAAGCTTACTTCAATTGAATTTGGCTTAGGGACGGAATGACATAAACTCTAAACTTGGTATCTTGCCACACAGGAGGGTGGGGGGATGGGGATGAGAGGTGGGATGACAGAGGGGTGGACAGGGAGGGGGAGCGTTGCTGGAAGTACACTCTTCTGTAAAGGGATAGGGACAGGGAGAGGGTAGAGAATGGAACAAGGAGGGGGGATAGGAAGGAGGGACGTATAAACAATCTCTCACAAGAAACTCACTGTGGAGTTGTTCTGTGTAATTACATATGTGTAGCCTGTATTTATTTACTTGCCCTTCCAGTGGGGGTGAGTGATGAGGGAGGAAGGTAAAGAATCTAGAATTTAAATTTCTATAATCAATTGTTAAAAAATATATATATATATATGTATATCATCATCATCATTATTATTAACTACATTAAACTGGGAATTAAGATATACAGGCACTGTGATAGGGATAGCCACCCTGCCCTACAAGAAAGTCACAATGGGTAGGGAGAGGACATAGGAGAGAGGAGATTGGGGGGGGGGGGTGTATACAGTGTTATGGCTGTTTTGAGAAAGATGGGGAGAAAATTTGGAACTCAAAATTTCATGGAAATGATTGATTCAAATAAGAAAATAAATAAATAAATTTATTTTTTTTTAAAGTAAGAAATTCTCAAGGAAAATTGTCCTGTTTTAGAAGCAGAAGGCAAAATAGAGGTTGAAAGAATTCACTAATTACCTCTTGAAAAAGTTCCCAAAAAGAAAATTCCTAGGAATATTACAGCCAGGTTCCAGAGTTCCCAGATCAAGGAAAAAATATTACAAGGAGCCAAGAAGAAACAATTTGAATATTGTGGAAACACAACCAGTATCTGGCAGCTTCTATGCTGAGGGATTCAAGGGCAGGGTATATGATATTCCAGAGGTCAAAGGGCTGGGATTAAAACCATGAATAACTACCTAGCAAAACTAAGTATAATGTTTCAGGAGAAAATATGGTCATTTAATGAAATGGAGGACTTCAACCTTTCTTGATGAAAAAAACAGAGTTGAATAGAAAATTTGACATTCAGATACAAGAAGCATGAGAAGATAAAATGAAAAAAAATCATAAGGAATTTATCAAGTTGAATCATTTACATTTCTACATGGAAAAACAATAATAGTAACTTATGAAACTTCTCTCATTATGAGGATAGGTGAAAGGAATATAAATGTGTGTGTATATACTATACTTATACACACACACACATATATACACATACATATATGTGCGTGTGTATGTACACATACATATAAATATCTATATAGGAGAGTATATGTGTGTGTATGAATACATATGTGAGTGTGTGTATATATGTGTACAGATTTGTATAGACAGAGGACACAGGCTCAACTGAAAAGGAAGGGATGATACTTAAAAGGTGAAATTTAGAGGTGAGAGAAGAATATAATAAGAGGAGATGGGGAGAGACAGAAAGGGGTAAATTTTCTTATATAGAAGAGGCAAGGCAAAACTGTTACAATGGAGGGAAGAACAGAAAGGCAAAATGGAACGGGTCGTTATTACTCTCATTGAATTTAGCTTAGAGAGGAAATGACATACACACTAAATATGATATCTCACCCAACAAGAGAGTAGAGGAGAAGGGGATGAAAGGGGACATGATGGAGGGGAGTGCAGGTTGGGGGCAGGGGGAAGAGTAATTAGAAGCACCCTTTTGAAAAGGGCCAGGATCAAAGTAGAGAATAGAACAAGTGGGGGGGAAATAGGATGGAGGGAAATGTAGTCAGTCTTTCACAATACATCCACTATGGAAATATTTTGTGTAACTACACATGTATAACCTATATTGAACTGCTTATCTTCCCAGTAAGGGTGGGTGAAGAGGAAGGAAGGGAAATAATCTGGAATTCAAAGTTGTAAAATCAAATGTTTTTTTAAATATTATTGTTATTATTACTATTATTATTATTAATATCATTATTATTTACATGCAACTGGGAAATAAGATATATAGACACTGGGCTATGGAGATCCAACTTGCCCTACGAGAAAATCATAGGGTACATGGGGAAGGATACAGGAGATAGCAGATTGGGACAGGAGGATCACTGTTTTGGGGTGGTGGGTAGGGGAAAGATAGGGAGAAAATATGTAACTCAAAATATTGTGGAAATGAATGATGAAAAGCAAAAATAAGCAAAGTATTTAATTTAAAAGTACTTAATTTAAAAGCTTTGCACATGTGATTTTGTTTCTCATGAAAGAACTAGGGCTGTTGAGGTATTTACAACATATGAAGTGGAATGGATCTTCAGAAATCATCTGGTTAATTTCTAAAATATTCTCTACTATGAAATTTAGTTATAATACATTGATGTGTATATAAAAAGAACTAACTGCAGAAGAGGTGAAGAAAATTAATTAAAATAACAAAGTATTGGGAAGGACAGACATAATGATTTAAGAAGAAGCATTAAATAAAAGATACCCATGATACTAAAAGAGAAAGCAACAAGAAAAAAAATTGGGAAATTTTTACTCGTTAGGTTTTTTTCATCTACCTTCGTAATAGTTACATTTTTCCTGTATTATTCATTTAATTCATTCTCAGATTGTGTGCAAAGAAGATTTTTAGCATGGAATGGCATTGTTTTTTGTAAGAACTGATGAATGGATGGAGTAATGGCTAACACCCTATAACACCCAGGATGACCTGCTAGCATAGGTTCTTTGATTTTCTTGTCTAAAGAAAAGACAAGTTTTAAAGGGGTCAAGTATATTATTTTAATTATGAAGGATATGGCACAAGACATTTAAACATTCAAATACCAAATACAGAGCAGTTGTGAGAGTGGTAGTGACATTAAAATTCAATCTAGACTGTATAAATTTTGTCATATTGTACTTTGAAATATTTATTTCAAATTAATATAATTTGCAGCAATACAGGTTTTCCATATATGCACATAATACTTAGTAACTGGTATACTGAGTAAATATGAAAAGACCTTCATGGCAAAGAGTATACAAACATGTGTGTGTGTGTGTGTGTGTGTTTTGCTAAAGTAGAAAAATCTGTGTTGCATCAATTCTATCCTGGTTTGCTAAGTGCTTTGATTCCAGATGGACATATAATAACTGACTTAACACAGCTTTTTTGCATAAAAATTAAAGAAGATAAAAAGCTAAAAAGGAAAGACCTATACAAGAAGAATTAGTAGTAATGTCTAAATCAACTGAAGTACTTTTGAGGAAGATAGAGATAGGCATATTTGTAGGATGTAGGAATGAAGTTAATAGAGAATGAAGGCAAGGTGGTTGAATAAAAAGAGGATATCCTCTTGGTTCCCACTACAACCACCTCCAATACCTGTAAAATATGACTCTAAACTACTTTTAGACTTACAGAACCCACAAAGTGACAGAGAGAAATAAATCTCCTGCTGAAGCCAGCCTGGCAGGCCAAAAGGAAAGATCTATTGCTAAGCAGGGAACCAAGCACAGTCCCACGTGAGCTGTGTGCCAGACCCAGGGCAGCCTCAATGAGTGGCACAGACTGGCCAGAGCAGATTTCAAGAGAGTGAAACAGCAGCTGCTATGGTAGATTCCAGGTCGCTCAACCCATAAATGCCAAAGAGAAAGTATAAGGTCAATATGGAACTCTGTTGAATCAGGTGAAGGAAAAACATGATTTGACCTCTGCCCCCAGTGTGAGAGGTGGTGGAGGCATAGAAGTTCCAGCTCCTGCCCCATGACTATCTCCATAGGTCCTGGCCTACAGATCATAAGAGGACCAAGCAACCATTCAGAAGTTATTCTCTCTTGCATTGACCTTCATGTATCTAGATTGCATTCTTGGGTGGTGGTTCTGGGGTGTGAGGCCAGTGTTCCAGGGTTTGGGGTGTCTCCTGAAAGTGGGCCCTCTTCATAACTCCAACAACATTTGCAAAAATGCAGCCAATTTGGGACATATTTCTCCCCACTAAGGAAGCAGAGTTATACCACGGCAAAGAGTTCAAAAGCAAAGTAACTGTCTGGCAAGATGAGAAAGCAGTGGAAGTGCAATCAGACCACAGAATCCTTTATTAGGGACAAAAAGAACCAAAACATGGAACCAGAAGAAATCAATGAAGTCAACTCCTGCATGAAAATCTTTCAAGAAAAATATGAACTGGTTATAGGCCATGGAAGACCTCAAACAGGATTTTGGAAATCAAATAAGAGATGTGGAGGAAAAATTAGGAAGAGAAATGAGGAAGACACAAGAAAATCATGAAAAGCAAGCAGCCTGCTAAAAGACACCCTCCAAAATACTGAAGAAAATAACACCTTAAAAATAGACTAGCTCAAATGGTAAGAGGCCTTCAAGGACAATAAGAAGAATGACTTAAAAAGCTGAATTGCCCAGATGGAAAAGGGATTCCAAAAACTCACTGAAGAGAAAAATTTCTTCAAAATTAGATTGGAGTAAATGGAAGTTAATACCTTTATGAGAAATCAAGATATTATATAGCAGATCCAAATAAAATTAAAAAAATAGAAGTTGATGTGAAATATCTAGTTCGAAAAAACACAGACCTGGAAAATAGATCCAGGAGAGATCATTTAAAAATTACTGGAGTACCTGAAAATCATGATAAAAAAAATCCTAGAAATCATCCTTGAAGAAATTCTCAAGGAATATTGCCCTGATGTGCTAGAACCAGAAGGCAAAATAGAAATTGAAAGAATTCATAGATCACCCCTTGAGAAAGATTCCAAAAAGAAAACTCCTAGGAATATCATAGACAAATCCCAGAGTTCCCTGGTCAAGAAAAAAAAATACTAGAAGCTGTCAGGAAGAAACATTTTGAGTATTGCAGAAACACAATCAGGATAACACAAGACCTAGCAGCTTCTACAATATGGGATCAAAGGACTTGGAATATGATATTCTGGAGGTCAAAGGGGCTAGACTTAACACCAAGAATCACCTACCCAGCAAAACTGAATATAATGCTTCAGGGAAAACATGGTCATCCAAAGAAATAGAGGACTTTCAGACATTCTTGAAAAAAAAACAGAATGGAACAGAAAATTTAGCTTTCAAATATAGGAAGAAAGAGAAGCATGAGAAGGCAAACAGGATAAAAGAAATAATAAAGAACTTATTAAACTTGAGCTATTTATATTCCTACATGTAAAAATGATAATTATAACTCATGAGACTTTTATCAGTATGAGGATAGTTGAAGGGAATATGTATATGTACGTGTATATATATATATGTATATATATATATGTATACACATACAAACATGTGTACTCATACATATGTATATGTATAAGAGGACATAAATACATATGTGAATGTATGTGTGTTTTCATGTATACATGACAGCCACACAAGACCAGTTGAATAGAAAGGTATGATATAAAAAATTAGATTAAGAGATGAGAGAGAAATACAATGAGAGGAGAAAGGGAGAGATAGAATAGGGTAAATTATCTCATAAAAGAGGCAAGAGAAAACTGTTAAAATGGAGGGGAAGAGCAGGAAGGCGAAATGGAATGGGACAGCTTTACTCTCATTGAATTTGGTTCAGGGAGGGAATAGCATACACACTTATTTGGGTATCTTACCCTACAGGAAAGTAGGGGGAAGGGGATAAGAGTGAAGATGACAGAAGGGAGGACAGATTATGGGAGGGGGTAGTTAGAAGCACATTTTTTTAAAGTGACAGGGTCAAAGTAGAACATAGAATAAGTTGGGGTTGGGATAGGTTGGAGGTAAATACAGTCTTTTACAATATAATTACTATGGAAACATTTTATATATCTACACAAGTACAACCTGTATTGAATTGTTTATCTTCCCAGTCAGGGTGGGTGAGGAGGGAAGAAGAGAAAGAATATGGAAATCAAAGTTTTAAAAACTAATGTTTTAAAAAATTGTTTTTACATGCCACTGGGTAATAAGATTTACAGGCCCTGGAGTGTAGAAATCCAAATTGCCCTACTAGAAATTTAGAGGGGGCATTATGGAGAACATAAGAGAGTGAAGATTTGGGGAGAAGGGAGAAAATTTGTGACTTAAAATCTTGTGGAAATGAATGTTGAAAACTAAAAATAAATTTTAAAAACTCATTAAAAGAGAATGAAGGCAAATGAGAGAGTGAGCATATTGGTGGGAGTAATTTGTGGTTCTTTTTTTTATTTGCTTTCTTGCTTACATTATTCATTTTCATTACATTTTTGAATTACAAACCTTCTCCCCATCTTGCCCCTGCCCCAACCCCAAAACAGCAATCCCATTGTAAAGCCCCTCCCCTGCTCTGCTCTCCTATTTTCTGGTAGGGCAGGAAAGGTCTCCCTATCCCAGCCCCTGCACACCTTAATTCCTAGTTGCAGGCATTACAGAACTTCAAATTCTAGATTCTTTCGATTCCTCCCCCGTCACCCACCCCCACTGGAAGGACATTCACTTCAATACAGGCTGTGGATGTGTGACTACACAGGACATCTCCACAGCGGACACACTGTGACAGCGATCATCCAACCCTCCTTCCCATCCCTCCCCCTCCGCCCTGCTCTCCACCCTGTCCCCG
>JAQQSW010013341.1:0-12338 GCA_028646575.1 Pseudocheirus occidentalis
TGGGAGTTCTGACTGTGCTGTCTTCCTCCTGTTCCATGCTTTGATCCTTTTTGTCTGCAAAAAAGTATTCTAAAGTTTTATTGCTGTTCTTATTTTGCTTCCTTTTCCTCATGTTGGCCAGTCAATTAATTGCTTGATTTTTTAGCTCTGTGGAACTTTGGTTCCAGGGGAAAATCTCTGTCCCAAATTGCTGGGGTTTTCACAGCTGCTGGAGCTATTAAGGGGGTGCTGCAGCCCTTCCAGCTTTGGCTCACTGAAAGGGCACCCCAGGGCCACCACTCAAGACCATGATCCAGATCCAGGCCACTCAACACAAGAGCCCTTGGCCCTGATTGATAGGCTCAGCCTCCCTGCTGTCTGAAGGCTGGGAGCTCTGAAGCAGCCCAGTGGGGGCAGTTGCTGCTTGGAGCCATTCCTGCTGCCACAGCCACCTCCTGCTGCTTCCTTGCCCTAGGAGCAGTTCAGCTGGACCACTTTTCTCCCCAAAATTTAGCAAAATCCATTGACCTTTCTCTTAGCCTTATTTCTTCTGGCCTGATAAATGTGAAAACTGCCTTCAGTACCGTGGATCTGCTCTCCTGTAGACTCGAGCTGCAGCTCCTCCCGACCACCCTGGGGCCTGCCCGGGGTTTTGGGCTGGGCTGGCCCCAGCTTCCAGCCTGCCTCGATGAGCCCCACCTGCTGAGTTGCTTTCAGCGAGGGATGTATTTTCTGTATTTTTGAGAGTTTGGGAGCCCTAAAATTTGTTTAGAGTCATATTTTATGGGTATTTAAGGTGGCTGTGTGGGAAAGGCAAAACTTTGCTGCTTCTACGCTGCCATCTTTGCTCTGTCCCCCTGCTTATAATGATATTCCATCACAATGATAGGTCACAACTTCTTCAGCCATTCTCCAATTGATGAACACCCCCTTGATTTCCAATTCTTTGCCATCACAAAAACAAAACAAAAAGCTATAAATATTGTTGAACATATAGGTTCTTTTCCTTTTTTAAAAATCTCTAGCATTTGTCATTTTTCTTTTGTCATATTAGACAATCTGATAGGAGTGAGATGGTACTTCAGAGTTGGTTTAATTTTCATTTCTCTAATCAGTAGTGATTTAGAGCATTTAAAAAATGTCAATAGTATTTTATTTTTTTCCAATTACACGTAAAGATAGTTATAAACATTGATTTTTCTTCTCCTCATTAGTTTTTTGAACTTCTTTTGTCATTTGAATTAGTCTTCTTTTTTAAGGGGAAGGTTAATTGGAATTAAGTGACTTGCCTGAGGTCACACAGCTAGAAAGTGATAAGTGTCTGAGGCTGGATTTGAACTCAGGTCCTCCTGACTCCAGGGTCAGTGCTGTATTCACTGTGCCACCTCTACTCCCCAAGTAAGTCTATTATTAAGGTGTTATTTTTAAACATTCATTTTCATAAGATTTTAAGTTCCAAATTTTTTTCCTCCTCTTCACTCTCCCCAAGACAGCAAGTAATCTGATATAGATTATACACATGTGAAATCATGTTAAATATACTTCCATATTAGTCATATTGTAAAAGAAGAATCAGAAAAGGAAAAATTATGAGAAAGAAGAAACCCAAAAAAGTGCATATATTATGCTTCAATCTGCATTTAGACTCCATAGTTCTTTCTCTAGATATAGATAGCATTTTCTATCATGAGTCTTTTGGAACTGTTTTGGATCGCTGTATTGCTGAGAAGAGTTAAGCCTATCATAGTTGATCATCACACAATGTTGTTACTATGTACAATGTCTTCTGGTTCTGCTTAGTTCACTCAGCATCAGTTCATGTAAGTCTTTTTAGGTTTTTCTGAAATCTGCCTGCTCATCATTTCCATCTTTTTATCATAGCATTTTAAAAAGTTAATTTATTTAGTTTTAATTTTCAACATTCACTTCCATAAGTTTTAAATATTCTCCTCTTCCCTCTTCTCCCTCCTCCCCAAGATGGCATGCATTCTGATATAGGCTCTACATATACATTCATATTAAAAATATTTTCACATTAATCATGTTGTATAGAAGAATTTGAATGAATGGGAGGAACCATGAGAAAGAAAACAAGACAAAACAAAAAAAGAAAATAGCCTGCTTCACTCTGTATTGAGACTCCATAGTTCTTTCTCAGGATGTGGATGGCATTTTCCATCATGAGTCCTTTGGAAGTGTTTTAGGTCCTTGTATTGCTGAGAAGCGCTCAGTCTATCAAAGTCGGTCATTACACATGGTGGCTGTTACTGTGTACAATGTTCTCCTGGTTCTGCTCATTTCACACAGCAACAGTTCATAATATGTCTTTCCAGTTTTTTCTGAAGTTTGCCTATTCATCATTTCTTATAGCATGATAGTATTCCATTACATTCATATACCACAACTTGTTCAGCCATTCCCCAAGTGATGGGCATCCCCTTAATTTCCAGTTCTTGGCCATCACAAAAAGAGCTGCTATAAATATTTTGTACATGTGGGTCCTTTTTCCATTTTTATGATATCTTTGGGATACAGACTTTGAAGTGGTATTGCTAGGTCAAAGGGTATGCACATTGTTATAGCCCTTTGGGCATAGTTCCAAATTGTTTTCCAGAACGGTTGGATCAGTTCACAACTCCACCAAAAATGAATTAGTGTTCTAATCTTCCCACATCTTCTCCGACATTTGTCATTTTCCTGTTTTGTCATGTTAGCTAATCTGATAGGTGTGATGTGGAACCTCAGAGTTGTTTTGATATACATTTCTCTAATCAATAATGATTTAGATGCTCATCATTTCTTATAGCACAATAGTTATTCCATTACATTCATATACCACAATGTAATGGTATTGGAAATTTGAAGATCTTCCCTGTCTCTTAATAAGCCTGGGAGAATTTGAAGACCTTCCCTGCTTTGAAAATAAACTCTGCCCTCTAAAATAGGCTGAATGTAATCACATGGAGCCTGTGGAGGGAGGAGTTTGCTGAAGGGTAGAGCAGAGCCCACAAGAAGTTTCCCTGCTTTGAAAATATACTCTGCCCAGTAATAGACAGAATGTAGTCACATGGAGCATGTGGTGGGAGAAGTTTGCTGAAGAGTGGAGTCTAAAGCCCACAGAAAACTGGGAATCAGAGCCAGAGTGGAAGAGAGAAGATGCTCAGGCAAGGAGATGGATAGGCTGCTGAGTAAAGCTGGTTTTTTGCCACCTGTTGGGACACTTAGTCTTTTTAAAAATTAATTAATTAATTTAAAAAATTTTCTTGTTTACATCATTCCTTTTCCACCAGATTTTGAATTACAAATTTTCTCCCTGTCTTTCCCTTACCCCCAAGCCCAAACCACTGTAAAGCCCCTCCCCCAATCTGCTCTCTTTTATGCCCTCCTCCAACGCCACTCTAACTTCCTGGTAGGGCTGGGAGGGTCTCCCTACCCCAGTCCCTGTATGTCTTAATTCTCAGTTGAATGTAGTTAATAATAATAATAATAATATGTGTGTATATATATATATATGTTTTGTTTTTTAACATTTGATTGTAAAGCTTTAAATTCTAGATTCTTTCAGTTCCTCCCTTGTCACCCACACCCACTGGAAGGACAAGCAATTCAGTACAGGCTGTACATATGTAATTATGCAGGAAATCTCCACAGTGGACCTATTGTGAGAGGCTGATTATATGTCCCTCCTTCCCATCCTGCCCCGCCTTGTTTTATTCTCTACTCTGTCCCTGTCCCTCTACTGAAGTGTGTGCTTCCAGCAACCCTCCCCCCGACCCTGCCCTCCCCTGTGTCATCCCACCTCTCATCCCCATCCCCCCGCTCCCCTGTGTGGCATGATACCCAGTTTAGAGTTTATATCATTCCTTCCCTCAGCTCAATTCAATGAGAGTAAATGAAGGTAAAGTTGTAACAGTTATCCCTTGCCTCTTCTACATGGGATGATTAACCCCATTTTCTCTCTCCCTGTCTCCTCTCATTCTAGTTCTCTCCCACCTCAGAATTTCACCTTTAACGTATCATCCCTTCATATTCTATTGATCCTATACCCTCTATGTACACATATACCCACATGTTCAGATATGTATTCATACGCATATATACCCTCCTATATAGACATACGTGTAGGTGTGTGTGTATATATATATATATATATATATATATATATATATACACACACACACATTTGTATTCCTTTCACCTATCCTCATACTAAGAAAAGTTTCATAAGTCACTATTATCATTTTTCCATATTGTCATGTAAATAGTTCAACTTTGATAAGTTCCTTATGATTTCTTTCCCATGTTTACCTTCTCATGCTTCTTGTGTTTGAATGTCAAATTTTCTGTTCAGTTCTGGTTTTTTTCATCAAGAATGCTTGAAAGTCCTCTACCTCACTGAATGACCATATTTTCCCCTGGAACATTATACTCAGTTTTGCTGGGTAGGTGATTCTTGGTTTTAATCCCAGCTCTCTTGATCTATCATATTCCAAGCCCTTTGATCCTTCAGTGTAGAAGCTGCCAGATCCTGAGTTATCCTAATTGTGTTCCCACAGTATTCAAATTGTTTTCTCCTGGCAGCCTGTAATATTTTCTCCTTGGGGGTTCTGGAACCTGGCAATAACATTTCTAGGAGTTTTCTTTTGGGGATCTTTTTCAAGAGGTGATTGGTGAACTCTTTCAAGTTCTATTTTGCCCTCTGATTCTAAAATATCTGGGCAATTTTCTTCGAGAATTTCTTGTAGGATGCTTTCCAAATTCTTTTTTTGGTCATGGCTTTCAGGTAAACCAATAATTTTCAAATTGTCTCTCCTGGATCTATTTTCCAGGTCCGTGATTTTCTCAAGGAGATATTTCACATTGCTTCCTATTTTTTCATTTTTTTGTAACTGTGTAATAGTATCTTGGTTTCTCATAAAGTCATTAGCTTCCACTTGCTCCACTCTGATTCTGAAGGAATTATTGTCTTCAGAATGCTTTTGAGATTCTTTTTCCATCTGGGAAATTGGACTTTTTCAGGCATTCTTTTCCTCATTGGCTTTTTGGGTCTCTTTTGCCATTTGAGTTAATCTGTTTTTTAAGGTGTTATTCTCTTCCAACAGGTTGTTGACTCTTTCTTGCATAATTCTCATTTCTCTTTCCAATTTTTCCTCCACTTCTCTTATTTGGTTTTCAAAGTCCTTTTTAAGTCAGTCTATGGCTTGTAGACAATCTTTATGTTTCTTGGAAGCATTTGGTATGGAAGTTCTGACTGTGTTGTCTTTTTCCCATTCCATGCTTTGATCCTTTTTGTCCCCAAAAAAGGATTCTTGAGTTTTATTGCTGTTCTTAATTTGCTTCCTTTTCCTCATGTTGGCCAGTCAATTAATTGCTTGATTTTTTAGCTCTGTGGAACTCTGCTTCCGGGGGGGGGGGGGAAAGGTCTGTCCCAGTCTCTGGGGTTTTCACAGCTGCCAGAGCTATTAGGGGAGTGCTGCAACCCCCACCACCTTTGGCTCACTGAAAGGGCACCCCAGGACCACCACCCAAGACCAAGATCCATATCCAGGCCTCTCAGTGCAAAAGCCCTTGGCCTTAGATGAATTGCTTTGGCCCCCCTGTGGTCCACAGGCCACAGGAGCTCTGAAGCAGCAGGGTTGGGCTGCTTTCTTACCCTGGGGGCAGTTTAGCCAAACTGCTTTTTTCTGCCCAAAATTTAGCTTGAATTCCACTGACCTTTCTCTTAGCCTTATTTCTTCTGTCTTGATAAATGTGGAGATTGGGCCAGGTGCCACAGTTCTACTCTATTGTAGTCTCCAGCTGTGGCTTCTCCTGACCACCCTGGGGCCAGGCCACAGTTTAAGGATGGGCTGGCCTTGGCTCCCAGCCTGCTGTGATGAGCACCACCTGCCGAGCTGCCTTCAGCCTGAGATGTGTTTTCTGTATTTTTGTGAGTTTTGGAGCCCTAAAATTTGTTTAGAGTCATATTTTCTGTGTATTTAAGGTGGCTGTATGGGAGCTATGAAACTTTGCTGCTTCTGCACCACCATCTTGGCTCCACCTCCGACACTTAGACTTTTGTTGGTTTGTGGGAAGGCTAAAGGATGGTGTGGCTCTCTGTTATGTTGTGGTGCATTAACTTCTATGTTGGTATGTTGGATTTGGTTTCCTGGTGCTGGGATTGTGTTTTCTGGTGTCTGAATAAATGTTTTGCTTCCGTCTTTTATGTGAAGAGGCTGCTACATTTTGTAATCAAACACCATGTGGGAATATTTAAAGACATGGGCAGTGCTTTAAATTTTGTATTAGCACTATTCATAACTTGTTCAGCCATTCCTCAACTGATTGGCATTCCCTTGATTTCCAATTCTTTGCCACCACAAAAAGAGCTGTGATATTGTTGTACATATAGGTTCCCTCTTTGTTTTGATCTCCAACATTTATCATTTTCTTTTTCTGTTGTGCTAGACAATTGGACGGATATGAGGTAGTACTTTAGAGTTAGTTTAATTTGCATTTCTCTAATCAATAATTATTAAGAGCATTTTTTCATATGACTATAGATAGTTTAGATTTCTTTATCTGAAAACTGCCTGTTCATATTCTTCAACCATTTATCAATTAGAGACTGATATGAATTCCTATGAATTACACTCACTTCTCTATGTCTTTCAGAAATGAGGCCTTTATGAAATATACTTGCAAAATTTCTCCGTTTTCTGCTTTCCTCCTTATCTTGGCTGCATTGGTTTTGTTTGTGCAAAAACTCTTTAATGTAATCAGAATTATCCATTTTTTTCTCATAATGCTCTTTTCTCCTTGTTTGGTCATAAATTCTTCTCTTGTCCATAGATCTGACAAGTAAACTATTCCATGCTCCCCTAATTTGGGTATAGCATCACTCTTTATATCTAAATCATGTACCTATTTTGACTTTATCTTGGTATATGGTATGAGATGTTGGTCTGTACTTAGTTTCTACCAAACTGCTATCAAATTTTCCTAGCAATTTTTGTCAAATAGTGAGTTCTTGTCCCCAAAACTTGGATCCTTGTATTTATCAAACACTATATTACTTTGGTCATTACCTACTTTGTATTTTGTAAGTTATCTATTCTACTTATCTACTACTCTGTCTGTTAGCCAGTACCAGATTGTTTAGATGATTATACCACTTTGTAATACAATTTGAGATCTTGTACAGCTAGAATACCTTCCTTCATGTTGTTTTCCCATTGATTCCCTTGATATTTTGGATCTTTTGTTCTTCCAGATGAATTTTGTTATTTTTTTCCTAGCTCTATAAAATCATTTTTGATAGTTTGATTGGTATGGCACTAAATAAGTAAATTAATTTAGGTAGTATTATGATTTTTTTATATTGGCTTGGCCTACCATGAGGATTAATATTTTCTCATTTGTTCAGATCCAACTTTATGTGAAAAAATTGTTTTGTAATTATGTTCATATAGTTCCTGGGTTTGTCTTGGCAGGTAGACTCCCAAGTATTTTCATATTGTTTATAATTATTTTAAATGGACTATATCTCTTGCTGCTAGAATTTGTTGGCAATATATAGAAATGCCTGATTTATGTGGATTATTTTACATCCTGAAACTTTACTAAAGTTGTTAATTATTTCAACTAGTTTTTAAATTGATTCTTTAGGATTCTCCAAGTATACTATCCTATCATCTGCATAGAGTGATGGTTTGATTTTCTCATTGCCTATTTTGGTTCTTTTGATTTTTCTCTTCTCTTTTTGCTATAGCTAGCATTTCTAATACAATATCGAATGGTGATAATGGGCATTCTTGCTTCACTCCTGATTTTGCTGGGAAGACTTCTAATTTTTCCCCATTACAGAAAATAATGGTTTTAGATAAATACTACTTATAATTTTAAGGAAAGTTCCACTTATTCCTCTGTTTTCTAGTGTGTGTGTGTGTGTGTGTGTGTGTGTGTGTGTGTGTGTGTGTGTGTGTGTTTAGTAAGAATGAGTGATGTATTTTGTCAAGTTTTTTCTGCATCTATTGATATAATCTGAATTTTGTTGTTTTTCTTATCAATATCGCCAATTATGCTGATAGTTTTTCCTAATATTGAACCAGTTCCACATTTCTGATAGAAATTCTGCCTGATCATATTGTATGATCTTTGTGAAATATTGCTGTAAAATTATTGCTAGTATTTTCTTTATTTTTTTGTATCACTATTAGGGAAACTAGTCTATCGTTTTCTTTGTTTCTTTCTTTTCTTTCTCTATTTCAATATATAGTTGAGGTATACTATACCCCATTCTATCTTTCCCTTCCTCCTTCTCTCAGTGCATTCCTCTTTCTCACCCCTTTTCTTTTTTTGAATATCATTCCATCATAGTCAACTCACTTCCCATGTCCTCTGTCTTTATATACTTTTAAACTGCCCTGGTATTGATAAAGTTCTTAGAGTTACAAGTATCATGTTCCTATGTGGGAATGTAAACTGTTTTAACTTTATTGAATCCCCTATGATTTCTTTTTCCTGGCTACCTTTTTATGCTTCTCTTGAATATTGCATTTAAAAATAAAATTTTCTGTTCCTTTCTGGTCTTTCCATCAGTAATGCTTGAAAATCCTCTATTTTGTTAAATATCCATTTTCCTCCCTGATGGAGTATATTCAGTTTTACTTCATAGGTGATTTTTTGGTTGTAATCCTAGCTCCTTTGCCCTCCAGAATATCATATTCTAAGCCTTCCAATCTTTAATGCAGAAGCTCCTAATTCCTGTTATTCTGACTGTGGTTCCACAATATTTGATTTTTTCCCTTTCTCACTGCTTGCAGTATTTTCTCCTTGACCTGAGAGATTTGGAATTTGGCTGTAATATTCCTGGGAGTTTTCATTTCATGATCACTTTCAGGAGATGAATGGTGAATTTTCTCGATTTCTATTTTACCCCACGATTTTAGGATGTCAGGGCAGTTTTTTTCTGAATAATTTATTTGATGACGGCTTTCAGTTAGTACAATAGTACAGTTATTACTATTGTACTATGTACTATTAATAGTACAATAATTCTTAAATTATCTGTCCATCTATTTTCCATGTCAATTGTTTTCCCAATGAGATATTTTATGTTTTCTTCTACTTTTTTCATTCCTTTTTGTTTTATTCTCTTTTTTTTACATAAATTAACTTTTGTTTCTTTTTAGTTTACATCATTCATTTCCACAAGATTTTGTGTTACAAATTTGTTTTATTATTTCTTGATGTACTGTGGAATCATTAGTTTCCACTTGCCCAATTATAATTTTTAAGGAATTCTTTTCTTCAGTGAGCTTTTGTACCTCCTTCTCTATTTGACCAAATTCTGCTTTTTAAATTGTTTCTTCAGTGCATTTTTGTACATCTTTTTCATTTTTTTGTGCGTCCTTTACCAAACTGTTGACTTTTTTCACAATTCTTTTGCATTATTTCTTTCCCTAATTTTTCGTCCACTTATGTTATTTGATTTTTAAAAAATCTCTTTTGAACCCTTCTAGGAATTTTTTTAAGGGTGGGGGGGACTGATACCAATTCACCTTTTTCTTTGAAACTTTGTATGTAGCCATTTTGACATTTTTTTTTGTTGTTTAGGTCTTTGTTTTTTTTTAATGTAATAAATTTTATTTGTTTTCTTGTTTACATCATTCATTTTCATGAGATTTTTGAGTTGAAAATTTTCTCCCCATCTTTCCCCTACCCCACCCCCACCCCCCAAACAGCCATCCCACTGTGAAGCCCCTCACCTGGTCTGCTCTCTAACTTTCTTGTAGGGCAGGGTCTCCCTATCCCAGCCCCTGTATATCTTGATTCCTAGTTGCAGGTATTGCAGAGCTTTATATTCTAGATTCTTTCGGTTCCTCCCTTGTCACCCACCCCTGCTGGAAGGACAACCAATTCAATACAGGCTGTGTAGGCGTGATTATACAGGATATCTTCATAGTGGACATATTTTGACAGTGATCATATGTCCCTCCTTCCTATCCCTCCCCCCCTTGTTCTGTTCTCTACCCTGTCCCTGTCCCTTTATCATTTTGACATTTTTGTTCTTTTCTGTTTGTATTTTGATCTTCCTCATCACCACAGTAATTTTCTATGGTCAGGTTTTTAAATTTTGTTGTTTGCTTATTTTCTGAGCCTATGTGTTGTCTTTTAACTTTATGTTAAAGTAGGACTCTGTTCCTTGGGGGGAGGACATTGTTCCAACGTTCAGATTTTTTGTGCTGCTGATTTTAGAGCTAATTCTGGGGACCTGTAAGTTTTCAGTTATTCCAAGGTGGTATGATCTAAAGAAAGATTTGGTCACTGCTCTCCTTGCCTGTGCTCTGGTCTGTGAGTGCCCACAAGCATTCTTTTCTGCCCTGAATTGTGTGATCAGTGTCCCACTTCCCTTTAGCTTTGAGCTTTAGTGTGTTAGTGCTGATTCTCAACCTGGAACTACAAACCTGGCCTGTAACCTGATTCCCATATGGTAATGTAACAGAGTCCTGCACTAAGTACCAGTTAAGTGTCCCCTATAAATTTCCTTCTGACCAGTTGTCCACTTTCCTTACTGTGGGTGGGTTAAAAGTTCTTGGAAGCCACTGCTGCTGATTCAGTAAGCTGGCTTTTCAGAGCCTAGCCTGCTGATAGCTTGCTGCCTGTGCTGGACTTCGCTCAACTCTCACCCAAGTGAGGCAGACCTTTCCTGTAGACCTTCTAAATTGTCTTGGGCTGGAAAATTGTTTCATTCCTTCCTTTTGTCAGTTCTGCCACTCTAGAATTCATTTGGATGCATTATTTTAAAGTTGTTTGGAGTAGAATTTGGAAGAGCTCATATGAGTCCCTGTTTTCACTCCACCATCTTGACTCTGGCTTAAGAAATTGTTGAGTTGAACTATTAGGGACTGAGATTGCTGGTAAAGGGAGGACAGCTATTTATTTGTCTGAAACGCGGCAAAGGGGCATATATCTGCAAAATCTGTTTCTCCTATCACTCCCATATTTCCTAAGTCTTCCCAGAAATACACTACTTATGTTATACACAGAGTACAGCTATCCCAAAATACAATTCATATAATTAAATACTATCTATTATGTGCAGAGCATATAGTGCAAGGTATGGGGATACAAAGTTTAGGTAAGACATTGGTCCTGTCATTCTGTAGTTTCTAATTTAGTAGAGTGATGTAATACTGCAATATTTTAATACTACAAAATACAATAACTACAATTTAAAAATAAAATAGCAGACTAAAAAGTGCATTACAAAAATATCAAACTGTTGAGAAAGGTATAAAGCAAAAGGACTTAAGAGAAGGCAATTAGGTAAACTTTTGCTTTTTACAAGTGGAAAATTTTAGATTTGAAAACATATCCAAGGATTTGACATAATTTGTTTTTTTATTACGTCAAATTATTTTGTAGAGATCCTGCTACCCTGGTGCCATATACTAGCTCCCCATCTTCATTTTACTCCATCTGCTACATTTAAAGTGATGGGAAAACCACCTGGAAACCTTCATCGGGCAGGAAGATGCTGTGTGAGTCAGGGACCAGTCCTTGAGCTTCTCTGTGCTCCAGTCTTCTGTCATCTCCAGGGAGGGACGTGTTTTTTTTTTTTTTCTCTTCCCTGTCTCCCTCTTATCTCCCTCTTAGGAGGTATGAGGTCATGTGTTAAGAGGTGTGTCGGGAAGAGATGAGATGCATAAGGAAGTATTGCTTGTATTCCGGGTCATCAGGAAGTATGCTGACTTTAATGGGTTAACAACCCACATACAAGGTAATGAATTTGGGTGAGGGAGGTAACTTGGTGGGCTCCACTAATTAGTTATACTTTCTACCTTTTCACATGCCCATCTCTTCCTATTTCCGGGTTCTCTTCTCCTTCCGTTCTTCAATAAAATAACTGGGTTCTCCTCATCCCGCCTCCCAGTCCTAAACCTAACCCGGCGAGAAGTGGGAAACCAATGGGAGCCTCGTCTCTACAGTGCTTTGTTTATGCTTTTTCTTACGTCATCCCCAACTTTAACCAATCAGTAGGTAGAAGGGGCGGGGTCAATTTCTTTACCATTTCCTGCCCATGCAGCCGCTTCTCCTTTGCTTGTCTCCGACCTCATGACAGACGGTTATGTCAGCCAATTCAAAAACGGATTTGTGCCAAACCTACTCAGACTTTAACCAATCAGAGAGAGACAAAGAGCACCAGGGGCGGGGAATACAAGCTTGACCCCTCTTTTGGAATGGATTTGAGGAAGATTACAATTGGTTGAATTTCCAATTAAAGCCTGGTGGTCGCAGCATGGAGTTTACTTCGAGGGTTGCAGCTTTTTTTTTTTCTCCTTCTTCCACCCCACGCCAAGTTGGGTCCTTTACCC
>JAQQSW010013342.1:0-12337 GCA_028646575.1 Pseudocheirus occidentalis
GGACCACCACTCAAGACCCCGATCCAGATCCAGCCCGCTCAACGCAAGAGCCCTTGGCCTCGATGGGTCGAGTCAGCCCCCCTGCTATCTGCAGGCCGAGGGCTCTGAAGCAGCCCAGTGGAAGCTGCTGCAGCTCTCAGCCGTTCCTGCTGCATTCCTGCTGCAACAGCCGCCTCCTGCCGCTTCCTTGCCCTGGGAGCAGTTTGGCTGGACCCGCTCTTCTCCTCCCCAGTTAGCAAAATCCACTGACCTTTCTCTTAGCCTTTTTTTCTTCTGGCCTGATAAATGTGGTAACTGTGCCTCCTGCTCTCCTATAGATGCGGCTCCCCGCCTGATGCCCCAGGGCCTGAGCCGGCTGGGTTTCGGCCCTGCCTGCTGCACTGCCTGTAGTACTTTCTGTCTTGTGGAGAGTTTTGGAGCTTGAAAATCTGTTTAGCGTCCCATTTTATGAGTTTTTTAGCGTGTTTGTGTGGGAGCTGTGGTGCTTTGCTGCTTCTACACCGCCATCTTGGCTCCGCCCCCCCCATGCTGTGCCTCTATTGAAATATTATTGAAATGATAAACTGCTGAAATGGATGAGTGAAGGGGTCAGGACGTGAAGCTGAAACTGATGAATAAGAGCATGGTAAAAAAAAAAAAGGAAGAAGGGAGAAAAATCTGATTTAGTTGTATCCACAAAAACTGATAGAATATGTTAATTGAATATGTTGGAAGGTTTTAATTTGGGAGAAGAATTGTATGTAAATATACTATGTAAATTCCTTTTTTAATATGAATTCCTGGCAGTGGTCAGGGCAGAAATAGCATTTCTAAGGCAGAAATTTTACTGAAGCAGGGGCTTGTGAGCTGTTGCATGAATCTGTTGTGTTTTTTAGAAGTTGGCTATGTGTAAGTAGAACCAAATTTTTGTGTCTGGAATGAATGGTTTTTCTAACTCAACTTTACATCAGAATATAATTTCAGAATTCAAGTCCTTTCTCTTTTTCTATCTTTTTCCAAATAACCTCATCTTTAATTTGTAGTAGTGCATTTGTCCCCAGCTGCAGTCAGAGAGCCATGCCAGAAAGCAAGCCAAAGGTATTGCTGCTTTTGGGTAAAAGTCTTATTATCTTTTGACCATTGTGCCCCAATTATCATATTGACACAAAGACTTTTTAACACCAGAAAGTTGAACCTCTCTTAATTTAGACACTCACTTGGTTCCTTCAGGGCTCCTGGCTTAAGGATTCTGTGGTAAGCTCATAACTGTGCTGTACTGAATTGTATCCTTACAGGGCACATTTCTCCCCCAAATCTGACTTGAATAAAACATAAAGGCAACCTATAATTGTACTACTAGTTTTATTCATTTTTATCATTGTTCTTGAAGAGATGAAAAGGATAAAACATCTTAACATTGATTTTATTATAAATTTTTCTATCAACAGAAACAGTTAAACATACAAAGTAAGGGGTAAGATCATACTGAAGATGCTTAGCCTTTAACAAGGCAGAAACAAATGAATTAACAAACAAGAAACAAGCAAATGAAAGACTTTTATTCTGTTTTCCCTTCCAGACCTATACCTTTAGCCCTTCCTTCTTTCTTCATTCTGTTGGTTATCAGTTCTTTGTATAACTCAAGTTCTGCTGATTACCTTTCATATCAACTCATTAAGGTCCTTTGAGATTTCATTATATGTATTTTATATTTATCATTTTTGTGGCACTATTTATTTAACAAATAAATAGTGCCAAAAATGATATTAAATGAATGACTGAATGAATTAATTAATTTAATTAAATGAATTAAAAAACATTTTAAAATATTTACCACAAATAAATCAAGGACTTCATCAGCATGGATATAAATGATCTTTCAACCAATGGAGGTCACGACCACTCTGTTTTAGTAGATGAACATGACTGAAAATTTCGTTACTGAGTAGCCAACCTGAGGGTGCACCTCTCAGAACTTGACTGGTTCTTGGGTGACAGGCAGACTTGGTGGGGTTGTGGAGAACCTAGCAGTTGCTTTTGAATTCAAGGTGTTTGACCCACTTGAACTGTATCTTGGGGTACTGAGAGAACTGACCAGATGTGTTGTGATTGCTAAGCCAGTGTCAGTGATATTTGAGAGACAGTGGAAAATGGATGTGGTTCTGCAGACCTAGAGAAGGGCTGTCATTAAGTATTCTCTGGTTTTTCAAAAAAGAGAAGAAACAATCAGTGTTATGGTTGATAATCATTTAGAAAGGGAAGAGGTGATTATAAAAGCCAGCCTGGCTTCAGCAGTGCCAGACCATTCCCAGTGCATCTTCCAGCTTTCACTTGTAGCCTTTGTTGGACCGCTAAACCGGAGGAGCAAATGCATGTGGTCCAGTGCCTCATGCTGTTCTTAGACACCTAGACAAGGTGGAGAGATATGCTCTAGGTGGTGATACAGTC
The DNA here is from genome assembly GCA_028646575.1 of Pseudocheirus occidentalis. NCBI lineage: Eukaryota > Metazoa > Chordata > Mammalia > Diprotodontia > Pseudocheiridae > Pseudocheirus > Pseudocheirus occidentalis. The sequence goes on from JAQQSW010013342.1 coordinate 2,428, forward strand.
AGATGAGTTTGGAAGTGGTTGAATTGCTAGATATAAAGTACAGTCATTTTCAAGTATTTGACTGTCATGTAGGGGAGAGGATTTAGACGTGTTCTTTTGGCTCTCAAAGGGAAGGTTCAGAAACAACAAGTAGATGTTGCAAAATGAAGCAAGCTTTGGCTTGATATCAGGAAAAACTTGCTAACAGTTGTGCAGAAGTGCCATCTCAGGAGGTGGCAGGCTGTCCTCCATTAGAACTCTTTAAGCAGCAAGTGGATGGCTCTTTGTCTGAGATGTTCTGCAGAGTGGGAATTCCTTTCTGGTACAGATAGGTCCACATTCCATAGAGATCCCTTCCAGCTCTGAAATCCTGTGCTTCTAGGCCACATGGTTTCCTAGCTGCTTAGTGAAGGTCTGGCTAGAGCTTGTGCCTCCCATGGCCATGCCAGTGGACTTTGGGGTTATATTCTCATAATGACGTATTAGAGGACTCAATAGGGGCTCATAGTAAAAAGGTATTATAAGACATTGTCACTTTTAGTAATTATTTTTCAGGAAGCTTGTCATAATGGATAGAGAGGGAAGGATGACCCAGGTTTAAGTCTTACACAAGTCTCTCACACATCTGGAGTGATCCAGATAAGTTACTGAACCTCTAAGTATCTCTCTATGTCCATAGATTGCAGAGAAGGCTCTAACCTGCATTGGAAGAGGGAGTTTCCTTTCCCAGGTCTTCCTTATATCAATGAAATGGCAGGTCCAGTCCCTATCACGATATCTATCTGTCTGTACACACATGTACATGTGTATCCATTTACATACAATATATATGTGTGGGTTTTATTTTTTTCTTTCAAAGAGATCTCACTTTAGGGGTATGGCCTGTGTTCAGGAACAGTCTTCATTTGGCTCAGTTTCAAGGCATTCAGAGATATCCATTCAGGCCATCCACAGACCAAAGAAGACCAAGGAGATGCCCTGTCCTTACCCTCAAAGAAAGCTCAGAGTTCTTAAGCTCTTTGCCTCCTCAGTTGAGGAAGCTGTGCTTCAGAGAGGAAGCTGCCTGTCCAAGGTCATAATGGCAGAGCAGAGCCAGGATGAGAATACTTAAGGCTCCTAACTCCTAATAGTCCTAGGCTGATTGCCTTCTCTGACTTGGAGAATGATGTTGTCATCTTCTTTGTTTTCTTCTCTAGGACAGAACTTCTGGGTTGCTACAGTGATCAGGACTTCTTGGCTAAACTGCATTGTGTCCGGCAGGCCTTCCAGGTGGGCGAGAGCCTAGAGAACTGTGAAATGGCATTGGAGTGGGGGGATGATGAAATGCTTTTTCCTTGTGTCCTGAGTTCTCCTATCACTTTGCATGGGGTCATTACCATCCATTATCCAAATAACTTTGATGCCCACAGGACTTCCTTTGGTCTCAGGTTTTTCCTTCCCCTGGGAACATTCTCCCAGCCTGTCTGTTGATGTATATTTACCTAGGGACCTAGCACCTAGTGTATTGTACAAATAGATAGATAGATAGAGAGTGCTTAATGATGGCCTTATTTATGTACCAGGGCTGGTATTTTGAATACTACATGGGGGTACTGATGAAACAAAATGCTCCTTCCTCTTGAAAAGCTTATGTTATCTTGGGGGAGACAAAACAGAGAGGGATGTTGGGGGGCGAGTATGCTGCTTTGGGGGCCAGGTAGCCAATGTAGAGATAGCATGAGCTGGAGAGGGAGCAGGAAGTAGAGAATGTCTTAGGAGTTCTCATATAATGTCACTCCTTTGAATCCCTCCACTTTTCCATCCTCAGGGTCTTCTGCAAGATGAAAGTAACCAGCTGTTCTTTGGGGAGGTTGGAAAACAAATGGTGATGGGCCTGATGACCAAAGCTGAAAAGGTAGAATGTTGATATGTTGACGCGTGCTAGTGGGGGATGGGGGGTGGGTTAGAGGGGGTAGGGTGATTTATGTGGATTTTGCACATCTTGACTGTCCTCTTGGTTTTTAGGTGCCTCTTGAGGGTCTTGCCTCTTCCTGGGAGTCACAAAGCCCAAATTCTACTCAGGGCTGGGCCCCCTAAAAGCCTCAACTAATGTCCTTGTGGCTTTTGCCACTTCTTCTGTTCTCACTTTTTCTTCCCTAGGAGGTTGCTTGTGCCTGCTCCTATGGAATGCCACCCAGGGTTTTGACCTTTACTGCTCACTCTATTTCTTACCTCTGAAGGAGGACCCTGAAGTCTTCCCTTCTAGTAAGATGACCCCATGTTCCTTTTCCCTTTTTAGAACCCAAAGGGCTTCTTGGAGAGCTATGAGGAGATGCTCAATTATGCCCTGAGACAAGAGACCTGGCCTACCACACAACTGGAGCTGGAGGGGCGGGGGGTGAGTTGACCCCAGATGCTGGGGCACTTGCATGGCTTTGTGACAGAGTCCTAGCAGATTGTTAATACCTACCTTCCTGGAGCTTTGTCCCATTTCCCAGAACCCCTTTGTGGGGAGGAAACTTTGGGTGATACTGGATTCCCTTCAATTTACAGGAGCTTCTCATCGGCTCCACTGCTACCAGGGAACTAAGAGACCTCCAAAATGGGTGGGATTGGATAGAGTGGCAAGGGAGGAGAAGGGGTCCTTTCTCTGTCCCCAAGGTCCAGTCTGAGGTCCCTGGCTACAGGAATGGAAGCTGAGAATCCCCTGAGACTGGGCTTCCATGGCCCCCACCACTTGGGGCCCCCAGGAATTGGGGCACAGCATGCCTGGGGTTCCTTCACCATCCAGGGCCCCAAACATGAAGCTGATAGCTTGTTGGTGAGCCCTGAGGGTTGGGCTCAGTGAATCACTGGATCATAGGATTATAATTGGGTTGCCTCTCAGTAGCCATGAGGGGTGGGGGTATTCTGACCTTCTCATCGGGGTTCTTTCAGATATCCTTTTCTCACAAGCTGACAGGGGCAGAGGGCAAGCTAGACAGCTCTGTCAGGGATTCTTCCCAGTAGAGACAGTAGGGGTTGTGGTAGTTTGTAGGGAGCCATACGCTTATGGTCACAGGTCTTTCTAAGGAGAAAACATATCAGTCCTTCCAGATAAGAGGGTCATCTTGACTTGTAAAACAAAAGTAGACCTGCTTCTGAAGCTGACCAGCTCTGGCAGAGGAGATCTCTTCATGAAAAGTAGTATGATCTGTATTAGGAGTTAAGAGAACTAGATTCTGGTCCTGACTTCCATTAATTATCTATGTGAACCTCAATTTCTCCATCTGTAAAATGAGGGGGTTTGGACTCCATGAACTCTGAGATCCCTTAAACTTGTGATATTATCTCTGTGATCTCTCCTGAACTGAAATGTCACTTTCTCCAGGGGAGAAAGGACCAAGAGGGTCCTTAGGCAGCCCCAGCCCCCTCATTGCCTGGCTCCTTCCTGCCAGGTGGTATGCATGAGTTTCTTTGACATCGTGCTGGATTTCATACTCATGGATGCCTTTGAGGACCTAGAGAACCCTCCCTCCTCTGTGCTTGCTGTTCTTCGTAATCGCTGGCTCTCTGACAGCTTCAAGGAAACAGTAAGTATCCATCCAACTCTTATCTGTGTTCGCTTCCCTCACCCTTTCCTCCAGTGTTGACTAGCTTTCTCAAGTCTCATCAGACTTGACCTGCTACTTGGATCCTAGAGACGCTTCCGTTACTGTCTCCTTCGTCCTAGCTGGATCGAGCCCTGGAGGAGTATTTTCTAGAAGGAACATGTAAGGACTTGGAGAGAGTGTAAAGGGCTGGCAGGCAGAGAGAGGAGGAAACTGAGAGATGCAGGGAAACTCATAAAACTGCTGAACATCAACTCCTGAGCCTCCAACTTCATTAAGGTGGAAGTGTGGTATACTGGAAGGAGTTCTGGCCCTTCAGTCAGAGGTCCTCTAATACCCTGGATGACACTGAATGTCCTCATCCATAAAAAGAGGAAGTGGAGATGAATGGCCTCTGGAGGCCTTTCTCTATCTTCTAGGGTCATGATCCCAGTGGAGGGAGTTTGTTTCTTGGTAGGGATGGGATACTGTGGGAATAGGCTGAGACTACCCTGAATGTAGCCATTTTTATCTTGTCCAGGCTCTAGCCACTGCCTGCTGGTCAGTTCTGAAAGCCAAGAGGAGGCTTCTGATGGTGAGTAAGGTCCAGTAAGCACTTTGGCCCCAAAACACACTTTCTTCACAAGAGACTCATATTAAACCACAAGCTTGCATTAATTAACTGCTCTGTGCCCAGGATCTTGATAAGTGCTTCTAAAAGAGAAGTAGAAGACTTAGTCTTTGCCTTCAAGATGTTTACAGTCTGTTAGAGGAAATGATAATTCAAGAGCAGCAGAGGGCAGTATACAATTGTGTATGCTGTAGATAGTAAATGCTATAGGATCAGAGAGAAGGGAGAGATTGAGGGCAGGTGTAGTTAAGACTTGAACTGGGCATTGAAGGATGATTAGAATTGGGGGCATTCCTGGCAAGGGTCCCAGTGTCAGTAAAGGCCCTCTATCTGGGTATAGGGGTGGTTCCTCTTGTGCTGAGTGGTAGAGATACAGACAAAATGAAACGATCCCTATTCTCTAGGAGCTTACATTCTTTTTGGGGACACTAAACAAAAGGGGTTTGGGGGGGAGATATGTGATATGCATGATAATTCAAGTGTCATTGCTTCCTTTTGTCATTGCTTCCTTTTCCAGCAAAAGCAGTGCCACTATAGACTGTTTTCTCTTGTTCCAATCAGTTGATCACTTAATTTACTATATGGTTTGTGATACTCTTTGCCTTTCTGGACTATGTAGCTGGTTCTTAGATGGACTGGTAACTTGTTTTGGAACCAGGAGGTAGCCGGCTACAGAGCAGTGAATGGCCCGTTTCTGCTTAGCTCTCTTAGTGGTCCCTCTGAGTGGCCCACTTGATGTCACCTCCCTTCTCTAACTGCAGGTGCCTGATGGCTTCATCTCCCATTTCTACTCCGTATCGGAGCATGTTAGCCCCGTTCTTGCCTTTGGCTTCCTAGGGCCCAAGCCACAGCTGGCTGAAGTCTGCACTTTTTTCAAGGTAAAATGAGTTTTTTTTTATAAGTTTCTTTTGACTGGGGAGGGAGCTTTGGCCTGTTACAGGTTATCGTAGATGGGAGGGCTCGACTCCATTTCCTTTCTACCTTTACCCTCTCACTCCCATCTGTCTGGAGTTCCCTGTGAAGAAATCAGACTGGAAATTTTCTTTCTCCCTTGGTGATACTTTTATAATCAAGTTGCCCCAGGCAGGCAGGGCTGATGGTAAGATGACAGCTGCCTCAGGAAGCTTCCAAGAAGGGGGTGAGAAGCTGGGCTTATCTTCTGCTTCTCTTTCCAAAGTAATGTACATTGATTGTTTTGCTGCTCTTAGGGTTAAGCGTGCTGATAGTGAGACACCTTGTAGCTCTAACTGCTGTATTCCAGAAATAGGTCTTTCTTCCTTACCCTCCTACTTTAGCTAAGGAAAAGAGGAATAATCCATATTTGTTGAGAATCTCACATGTCCAGATTTGTGCTAAACAATTTAAGGAATACAAAAGAAATTTGGTATGGTCTCTGCCTTTTAGGAGCTTACAGTACCCTAGTTGACAGAAAACATTAGCAAACCATACAAGACAAAATATAATCAGGGCTAAATTGGGTGGACATACAGCCCAAGAACGCAGAAGATGGTGAGATCACTGGAAGGCAGGGAAGGTTTCATGTAGGAACTGGGACTTGAGCTGGGCCTTGAAGAATGAGTAGGATCTGGATAGGACAGTAAAAGCAATGAGGAATCAATCCTTTTATGGTTAGAGATGTACTTTAGAAATACTCTGTCCAGTTCCCATGTTTTGTAGTTGAAGGAACTGAAATCTCAAGAAGTAAATTGATGGCCCTGCATCAGATTGGGGATAGGCAGCGAAGGCAGGAAGTAAACCCAATATTCAGCCAGAATGAAGAGCATTTGCATGGCTTGGAGGCAAGAATGAGCCAGAAGGGCTGCCAGGCTACCTGGAATGGGTGAGGACCCCACTCCAAAGCCCACTTTAGATACTGACCTATCTCTGCAAGTCCCTGAATCTCCCAGATGATACTTGTAACACCTGCTTTACTGGGTCATTACGGATAAGTGTTTTGCAGTTCTTCAAAGGGCCATATGATTATGCTGTTATTGTTGGAGGAGTAGGTCAGTTAATGGGAGTCAGAATGTGGGGAAACCAGAAGAATTCAAACATAGCCCCTTTCCCTCCATCCCCAGCATCAGATTGTGTACTACCTGAAGGACATGTTTGACCTGGACAACGTGCGCTATACCACTGTGCAGTCACTATCAGAAGACATCCTTCAGCTGTCCCGCAGACGCAGTGAGATCCTGTTGGGTTACCTGGGCACAGAGCCTGTCCGTGAGATGAACGGAATGTTGCCTCATGAAAATGGATCCCTGGGGGAACTTCATTAACCACCATGCCACCCTGAGGAGGATTGACTCTTCTCCTCTTGTTCTCCCCTATGGCGATGGGTGCTTGCTCTCTCCTGAGTGACATGAGTAACTGTGGCTCAGCCCAGCCCCTGGCTTCACTTGGTCCTTCTGCTTGTCCTCCATGGAGGGATCTGCCAAGCCAGTGTCTTGGACCAGTCGATTGCTTCCTCTTTTCCCTTGCATTGGAATTCTAGGCCCCAGATCTCAGCTCAGAAGGACCAATTTGTGATGCCTGTCTCCTTCCCCTCCTATTTGTCCCTATATGTCATACAGTGGCAGTTTCCTGGCCATGGCCAGGAAGCTAATGTGTCTTGCCTTGACTACTTTCTCCTCAGGAACCAGCTGGCAATGCCTCGTTTGTAGGGTGGGCAGTAAAGGTCAGCACAAGTGTCTATCTGTGCATCACTGGATGGACTTACACATGCATCTGGCATGATGTGCCTTGTAAAATGAGGCAGCGTGGTGAGGGACAAGTGAGGTTCTTGGGAGGCTGAGAATGATGGAGGCTCTGTCCCACCCCCTTCCAGAACTGGCTCTTCCATTGGCCACATCAGAGAGGATCCAGTGCTCTGGCATGTGTCATTGGGTGTAATGGTGTGAAAGTGATGGAATGAGAAAGACTGAAGTAGATTGAGGGGTGAGAATGGGAGAGTCCTGTATAATAGGGAGAAGGGAAAAGACCCAAGGGGGGAGGGGGCAAGGTAGAGATGGAGGGCTAACATTTAGCAGCCGCTTAGGTTGCTTCAGGGACATCATTTGATGTGGAATCACTGGCTCTCTGGGACATTGAGACCAAGAGGCAGGTTTGCTGAGTTCAGAGCCTGATTTCTTTGCTGCTGTGTGAGAGAATGAGAGAGTGTTTAAAGAGGGGGGGAGAACGAAAGTGTTGGGAGCTCAGTACAGAAGCTCCTGGGAAGTCTGGGCCTGGCCCAGACTGGAATTGCTGCTTCTGCTCCCATTACTAAGGTGCTGCAGGCTAGGGAGAAAGGAGCAAACACATTTCTGGTCTGTGATGAGGGAACTCTCTCGGGGATCTCTCAGGTTCCTGGGAATCTGGTACTGGCCCAGACAGAAATAAGAGAAGTGACAATTAGCTGTGGTAAAATAAGAATGAGAGACAATGTAGTAGAGTGGAGAGAGCCAGCCTCAGAGTCAGGAAGATTGGGGTTCCAGTCCTGTCTCCAGTGCATCCTACTGTGTGGGTGTGATCCTTGGGTGAAGCACTAAACCTCTCAGGGCCTGGGGCAGTTTTGGTAGAGGGAGTGAAGGATACTTCCTAGTTGTATATATGTTGGGTGGGGTGTCCAAGGAAGGGAGGAGGGGGGCATGCAGCCCAACGAGCAGGGGAGAGGGACACAGCTGTGTGAGAAATTTGACATTGTTTCTTCTTTTCCTGGGCTTTGGGCTCCTCTACTGTCTCAACCACAGAGAATAGCCTCAGAAGGATTTGGGGGTCTTAATAGAGTGGGAACACAAGTGGCCAAAAGGGTGACAAAAACTACATAGAGGGAACCTGGGAGAAGACAGTAGATGGAGATAAGGGTGACCAAAAGCTACAGCTGGAAAGAGACAAAAGGTCATTGAATTCAGCTTTCATTTTATAGCCAAGGAAGCTGAGGCCCAAGACGTAAGCTGACTTGAGAGCTGAGACTTCAATTTAGATTTTTGGATTCTAGATAAACCATCTTTATTATACCACAAATCTCTGGTCTACTGACCAGAATAAAAAAGGTTATTTAGAGTTTGCCAGATATGTATCAACATCCCACCCCTATCCCCTCCTTGAAGGAAGCAGCCCTGAGGACAGTCTTTTTTCTACACTTTATTGTATGGGTGTTGAGTTGAAGGTCCATTGCCCCCTAACCTCCACATCAAAAGATCCCTTGCATATTTATTGGGGTGTGTTAGTTGGAATATTCCTGAGCTGGTGTACTTGGACCATGATTTGTAGTTTTATTCCCTTGCAAAGTGCATAAGCCCACTCCTTCTCATCTTCTTAACATTAGTGTTCTAGCTTCTAACCACCAAAGCCAGTCCACTGACTTTGTGTCAAGGCCGGATGAATTAGTGCCATCATGGACAATGGGCCTGGTATTTGGATGAAATTCGTAATGTTGGACAGTGAGTAGAGTTTAACCAGTGTAAAAAATAAGCTGCTCCTCCTTTACCTGCCAACCATACTTCTCTGAAGAATTCAAACAAGATTGAAGAGCCTTGTTTTTCACCATCATTTCCCTCTCTAAAGATTGTGATGTTACTCCATCTTCACCACCAAAGACTCATGAAAGTCCCCCAGGAAAGAGTGGGCAAAAGACCTTTGGTGTCTTGAAATGCTGTAGAGGCCAATCCCCACAAAGCAGAAGGGGCCGCATTTTTAGCGCTTGGAAACTTCCTTTCCCCGTATCTGACAGTTGATTCCCTCCTGGGGATGTTATCACTACCAAAACAAGGGCCTTTGTGCTCTGGTCCTTGCTCTCTTTGTCTGTGTGTCCTATCTCTCAGCACTATGTCAGATTAGCACCTTCACTGTTATTGGTTAGGCACTGGTGTTGGGGCTCATGGCCTCATATGGAACAGGGTAGATGTATGGAAGAAAAGGTGACAGGTAAATGACAAGTTTCTCTCTATCTTTGTTTTGTTAGGAAGCTTTTAAACAGATGTATTTCCAGAACTTTTTATTCTACCAGAGAGCAAAGTTTAGAGAGCTGTATTTGGTATTCTAACCAACACAGTTGGCCACTATAGATAAGTTACATTAGCATTTCTCTGAACTGTCAATCATTTTCAAGAGTTTCCATCTTAACTCTGCAGACTCATTTCACTTAGAGCAATTACAGCATTGGACTTGAGTAGGACTTTTAAAAAATTGCCTTAAAAGGGAGGAAAGTTGGATTGTCCCTTAAATTGAGACAGCTTAAAAAAGTTGATTTTTTTGGATGTTTGGGATTTCTTAAAAATCTCAACTGTCTTTTTAGAAGAAAGATTCTGAGTTGAATTTTAAGGAGAATAAGATTGGAATAAGATTTTTATGAAAAGTATATTTGCAGAGTAAGATTTAAGTAGGCCATACTGTTTTTTTAAAATATTTTTAAAATTTGTTTTCTTGTTTACATCATTCATTTTCATTACATTTTTGAATTACAAATTTTCTCCCCATCTTGCCCCTGCCCCTGCCCCAACTCTAAAACAGCAATCCCTCTGTAAAGCCCCTCCCCTGCTCTGCTCTCTTACTTTCTGGTAGGACAGGGAGGCTCTCCCTATCCCAGTCCCTGTATATCTTATTTCCTAGTTGTAGGTATTGCAGAACTTTAAATTCTAGATTCTTTCGATTCCTCCCTTGTCACCCACCCCCACTGGAAGGACAATCAATTCAATACAGGCTGTGGATGTGTGATTATACAGGACATCTTCATAGTGGACATATTATGACAGTGATCATCTGTCTCTCCTTC
>JAQQSW010013343.1:0-12337 GCA_028646575.1 Pseudocheirus occidentalis
CTGGAACACTTGAAAACAATGTGTTTGATCCAGAGCTCTTCTGCCTCAGATAACCCAGAAGAACAGTAATCTGCAAAAAGAAAAAAAAAAGGCAACTGATATATTTTAGGAAGTCTTAGCATGCCATGGAGCGTGTTTCATCCTAGAATCAGAATACACCTCAGATGTGCTGTGAAGCATGAAACCAATGGCTTAAGTAAGCCCTGTACTGAAAATGAGTAGTTATTAAAGCTTAAGGAACATACTGGTGTTATATATTTTTATTTTAAAAATTATAGTTTAAAATTAGCTTTTTAAACTTGTCTTCTTCTGTGATGGCTGCTACCTTGCCTTCCCTTTGGATTTCTTTATTTTTTCTTATCCTTGTGTTCTTAAAGCATCTGTGAAAATAGGCCAAGTTCTTGGAACAAATTGTCCCTCTGGATTATTTGATATATGGGGACCAGCACTAAAACAGAATGATATTCTTAAAAGGATCGTGGACATCCTAGTCCTCCAAGCTCAGGATTTTGCAGGCATCTTCAATTACTCATCCACTATCAATCCCCAAATGCAGTCTGTCACAAAGTCCTTCCTTTCTCTGCATTTAGTAGATGGGCCTCCATTAATGTTTTAGCTGTGGTCTCTAATCTGTCCCCTGAATTACTGCAATAACACATGTGCCATCCTCCCGGCCTCTCTCTCCTTGGACTCCTTTTCATTTCAGTAACAAGAATTGTTTTCCTTCAGTAACCTCTGAATCCAGGCATTCTACTTTCCAGAGACTTGGTGTGGGCTTCTCTTGCTGCTCCCCTCAAATTAAAGTTCCTTTAAATTAAATTCAGTCCAAATTGATACTTTAAGGTCATCCACCAATTGGCCAACAGCCCTTTGAATAGTCTATAAAAACAACTCACTACACCAAACTATCTTCACCCCAAACCTGGCAAGTGTGATTATATCTGTAAAACCTATGGAAATATAATGATGCTCTCTGCCCTCTGAGCCATCAGATTTAACATTGCTCCAACAAGAAATACCTCCCCCCTTCCACTAAAGTGCTCCTTTACCATCTCCAAAACTCACCCACTTCCAATACACTTTTCCAAAAATTCACCTGCCTTGAGTCATTCCAGGGATCCTTACTCCTATCTCCACTTCTCCACCTCCAACCATTTATTATCACTTGTGTGTATGTCGTTGAAGGTCTTCTGGCTACTGTATAGGCCTGTGGTTAGTTATGAAGACGTATTTTCTGTCAATCTCATTTACATACATTATTATATTTATATTTGCCATGATTATGTCCTCGTCCCTCGGGGCCTAATAGAATATTCTACATAGATTGGGTGCTCACTAGCTGCTGCGGAATGGCTAATTGGCATTGAAAAAAAGGAGAGTTGGAGTGAGATGACTGGATTGTGGGTAGTCTGTAAGACAACTGGCCAAAACTTCATCAGAAGGCCCGTTTAAACCTAAATGAGATCAAACATGAGAGAATTGGCCTTCTCAGAATGAGTAATAGATCTTTCACATCTCTATCTTCTTATAATTCTTTTAAAATATTTCTGTGCTTTTTTATTCGAAAGGGAAAAGGTTCTTTTGTTTTGTTTTGTTTTTTTTACCATTTTTAAAAAATGGGTTGAGTACATTGAGGGATGGCAGTTACAGAGAATCTCTTGCTTTATTTCTTTAAATAAAAATGCACAAATGGCCTATGTAGCTGCCTGCCAAATAAACTACTTTATTTTTAAGAGTATACTTTATTTGGCCAGTATAGTCATGAGCCTAATGCTTTAGGACATGGCAGAAGGAATTTCTTAAAATGGGAGAAGTTTTTTTGTGACAGAAGAGGCAGACGAGTTTAAAAGTATGCAGCTCGTAAATAGTTATGAGAAGAAAACTAAGAGTTCTAGACTTTCCCATCTTATTTTATTGGTCCATTGAGTCAAACATAGCTTATTAATCCATTATGTTGAACGTGAAACTTACTATAAATACCACAGCAATCAGCATAAGGCAACCAAAGGACTTTATTGAAGTGACCTTGGTGCTTCCCTAGGAGAGTTGTATCAAACTGAACACTAAAATGGAAAGTCACTATAAAAATAAATGGACCTGACAACCACATAGAAGAACTTAACAAGGTTTCCAAATGTGGGTGGTTTTTCTTGTTGACTTCCTCTACCTAATGGTCATCTCCTAAAACCTATGGGACCTGAACTAATTATCCTCGGTATGAGACATTTCTCCATCGGCATTAGCCAACGACAGGCATGGTTCATCTGGAACCCAACTTTTCCTTTTTGAACCCATTTCAGACTGAAAGAGAAATATCGATGGGGATGGGGACTGGAACAGCTAACGAATGAGCAGATCTTTTGGCTCTGGACTATATTAGCTCCATGAATTTACTGTCAGAGTAAGTGTCAGAAGGTGTATAATTAAGAATGTTAACTGACATATCACTGATTTTTTTTTTTTTGGAAAGACAGCTTTTGCTTTCTACTTAATGCCTTTCTTAAAGTACAATAGGGAGTGGTACTTCAGAAGACTTGCTCATTTTGACATCTGTTTCACAACGACAAAAAATTAGCAGTACAGATGAAGCCAGTGCTGTTTTCCCGAATTTACCTCCTCAAACTATTGTCTTCTTTGCCTGGGAAGTATGAATCAGCCTTTAAGTTGTCTGAAATTTATTTCAATTTTTAAAAGGGAACTAGCCATTTATTTGTAAACAGTCAATTCTGTATAACTCTCCTGTTACATTTATTTACCTACTGATGGATTTATAAATAGATCGCTGTTAATATTATTAGTAGCTACTATATGAAGTATAATTTTACATACAGATACACATAAATGTTAAGGAAGCCTAGCTTTTATTTTATAAATCTGTAAGATATGTATTACTATAATCTCAGGATAAGTTTAGAACTGTTACATAAGTACCAACTGTAATCAAAGAATGAGAAATAAAAAGCATTTGTTTCTACTGGCTGGGTATGAGTCATAATGTTCTATTACCCTATTCTATATACTCTTGGGGGGAAAGGCCTTCTGGCAGTTTATAATTAGCAATTTTTAATGTAGAAAAGCTATAATTGGAGGCTTCAGCGAGACGTATTCCTTGTGTGAGCACCAAAAGTTCTCGAGACTTAATGAGGAGCCCCACTACCATGGCTGCCACATTAGCCATTCATTGCTCTACTTAATGAAGAAGTTTTACCTTAGAGAAATCATTTCAGTAGAACTAGGTCTAATGCCATAAACTTCTGTTCATTGAAAATCCAAAGAATGAGAAAACCCAAAGAGCCAAGGTTTCCTTCTGACTTTGGCACAAATAGATAATTGGCTCCATAGAACACACACAGATAAATTAAACACATATATAAATTCAAATTAGACAAGATTCTATGGCACATACAATTGTGGGGATGACTTTGTTCAAGGATCTGCTGAACCTTGACATCCGATGAGGTATAAAGCAGGTGTATTCATCAATGTCAAGGAAGATGCCCACTGTGAATTACAAGCATCATCTCTTAGATGACACTGAACTAGTGATGTCAGTCTATAGAATATCATCAAACCTGCTTCATCTATCGCGTGGATGAACATTCTATCACCAAAACTGTAACATGAAGCCAGTTTGGCCACTAAGTCTGTGCGTGCGTGTGCGCACATATGCTTGAAAGCAGCTAGATGACACAATGCATAGAGTGCGTAGAGTCAAGAAGATTCATCTTTCCAACTTCAAATCCGGCCCAGACACTTATTAGCTGTGTGTCCCTGAGCAAGTCACTTAACCCTGTTTGCCTCAGTTTCCTCATCTGTAGAATGAGTTAGAGAAGGAAATGTCAAACCATTCTAGTATCTTTGCCAAGAAAACTCCAAATGAGGTCACAGAGAGAGACACAATCAAACAACATAATACACACACACACACACACACATATGCATGCATGCATGCCAAATCTCTAGACACATACCTACAGCCTGAAGGAAACTCAGAGACCATCTATCCATTCCTCTAATTTTATAGATGAAGAAATTTAAGACCCAGGGAAGTTAGGGCTAGTCTAAGGTAAGTATCAGGGACAGGATTTGAACCCAGGACTCATAGCTCCAAAACCAGTTACCTCTGTGTGTGTGTAAGTAGCTTAATACAGTGAGTAGATAAAAGGCTAGTCTGGGAGCCAGGACAACCTGGGTTCAAGTCTAAACACTAACTCTATGAAAATGAGCTCTATAGAAACTCTGAAGTACAAATGCTGGAATCAAGATAAAGTTTAGGGGAAATTATTTCATCTAATCCAGCAGTATAAGTAGGCATCTATACAAACAAAGAGGAGAGAGTGGGGAGAGCATGGAAACTTAAACCTCACTCCAATCTGAACAAAAGAGGGAACACTGTGCACACAAAAGTGCATGCACACAACTGGGGACAGAAACACATTTCATTCCACAGGGAAATAGGCAGGAAAGGGGAGAAAGGGAGGAAAAAAAGAATTAGAGGGAAGACAGATTAAGGGAGGGATTATTCCTAAATAAAATAAATACTAAGGTTGTACAAAAAATATTTGTAGCTCATTTTGAGATGGCAAAGAATGGAAATCTGACAGGTGACTATAAATGGGGGAATGGCAGAACAAATTGTGGCATATATATGCTGGAATTCCATAGTGCTGCTAGAAATGATAAAGGAGATGGATTCAGAGAAACCTCAGAAGACTTGTATGAACTGATGCGTGAGGAGACTTATATAAATTGAGAACTAGCAAAGAAATACAGTAAAGATAGACAGCTTTGAAGGAATTGAAAATTCTTGTCAGTGTAATGACCAAAGCATGATTCAAGATGATTAATGATGAAGTAAGCTACTACCCACCTTCTGAGAAGTGAAGGACTCAGGGTGCAAAATACACACACACACACACACACACACACATACACACACACACACTTTCTTCTCCACCACAGCTACCTCTGCTATAGCCCAGGTTTTAGTAGGCAGGATTGGCCATTGTGGTAACTACAGATGGTCCCTGGATTTAACCGTAGTCCCACCCCTGGCTGAGGCTGAGGCTGTGAGAGCTAGGGGGCCTGAGGCCCCAGGAGATGTTGCAAAAGCAACTTTACTGTGTGTTTTCTGTGTATTTGCAGAGGTATTCAGAATGAATTTCACTGAGTGAAGCTGCTCATCTCCAAAAAGGGATTTTTGTGGAGGACCAGAGAGAAGGACCTTTTTTTTCCTAACATGACTGATTCCATCTTGCAGCTACCTTCTAGTCCATTGATAGTTGCCAGGTTACAAAGCCCACGGGTCCATCTTCACCAACGAGGGAGGAAGGGAACAAGCATTTCTGTAATGCCCACAGGTGTACCAGGCACTAGCTATGAGCTTTAGAAATATCATCTCTTTTTTTTCTCTCACAATAACCCTCTGCAGTAGGTGTTGTTATCACCCCCATTTTATAGTTGATTAGACTGAGGCAAACAAAGGTTAAGTAACTTGCCCAGGGTCACACAGCTAGGAAGCATCTGAGGCTAGATTTGAACTCAGGTGTTCCTGACTGCCCAGTGCTCTAGACATTACACTGCCCAGCTGCCTCTAGGAATGTGCACTTCCTGATGGCAAAGATGAACTCACAATCTTGCCTTCCCTCTTGCCATTGCGTACTCCAGGCTCGTAGGTGGTGCCATCCTCCTTGCCACTATACCCTTGGGTCCCCAGGTCTTTCCATTTACCCTTGAAGATGAGCTAATGCCGTCTTTGACTGCATTGAAGGAGGTATAAAATACAGGGCTAATGAGGGCACAGATAGTCCTGTTGTATTCTACCACAGTCAGACGGCATCTAGAGTATCGTGTTCCATTTGGGGAACTGTATTTGTGGAAGGACGACAATAAAATGAAGATTATCCAACAGAGAGCCACTAGGGTCGAGGAGGACCTTGAGAACTTCTCATATGAGAACAGGCCAAAGGAACAAGAGATTTAGTTTGGAGGAGGAGACTTAAGAGGGTTCTCTTCAAATACGCGAAGGGCTGACACAAAAACAGAATTAAATGTTGTTGTGGCAAGAACAGCAGCTCATATCTTTGGTTCAGCTCAGAGAGAGCTGAATTCAGGCATAGAGACAGATATTTGGATGAAAGAACGCTCCTCTACCGAGCACACAGCAGCCTTTTATGCTTGTATAGCCTTGGTTTTGTCTCTGGTTAGTTTTTCAAATAAAGTAGAACAATTTGCTCCACTCCGTAGTTTGTCCTCACAAGCAGAACAAGTCAGGTTCTCAGCCTTGCAAGTAGTGCAAGACAAACCATTTTTCTCTGGCTGAGGGTGAGGTGAACTCAAATTTCAAGAAATGCACGTGACTAGTTTTACCTAGACCAGAAGCTAGTTGTGAGATGCAGTCATGTCAAGACAAATAAATATAAGACCCTTCTATCTGGTCCTCCATACAAGCCCCTTTTGAAGGCTGAGCACCCTCACTCAGTGAATTCCATCCTGAATATCTCTGTAAATACACAGTCAGCACCTAGAATAGTAATCAGGAGTAACAGTCGAATGGTGTTGCCAGCCTTAAGATGGCAGAGAAGTCTGGTCACACACAGAGCTACAGGATAAGAAAAAGGTTAAATAATAAACAGAGATCAATGCTTGAATGAGATTGTGGGTCTAAGAAAACATGCATGGGTGCAGCTAGGTGGCTCAGTGAATAGAGCACCAGTCCTTGAGTCAGGAGAATTTGAGTTCGAATCCAACCTCAGACACTTGATCCTTAACTAGCTGTGTGATCTTGGCAAGTCACTTAACCCCAGTTGCTGTGCCTTCCCCTTCCAAAAAACAATTGCATGAACCAGGGAAGTGAGGAGACAGGATCTAGATCGTGTCTTCAGTTGTCACATGGTGTCACGTAAGGTTACACCTGGTACAGAGGCTCTCTAAGTTCAGGCTGATCCAAGTAGGTACAGGAGAAGGGACTGGCTATGGTGTAGGCTCTGCTCTAAGAAACAAAGAGAAAATCTCAGGTGAGATCAATGGAGAACTTTTGGAGTGTGTATGGAGTGCTTATAGACAATTGGCAGTATTATTGGGGTACAGAGAGATTGAGGACAGCACTATCAAGTTTGTAAACTTCCAAGGTAGAGTAATAGGAAATTTGAAGTGAATTAATATCCTCTGTTTCAATTATCTCTTATGTTTGTGGGTTGTTTTTTCATGGTTCAACTGAGTCCAGCTATGGTAGTAATGAAAGAATGAGTCAATGAGTCCAAAAATCAGCATGGGTCCTTGGGACTCTCTAAGTCAGTGTTTGGAATAAATTTTCACTTACTGTCTTCCTTAAATGGGTTACATACTTTATATCGACATCCTTGAATATAAGGATCATAGAAACTTTGGTAATATAATAATTAGGAAAATGAATGATTTGACAAGAAAATTATTCCAACTATATTCTCATAACTGGATTTCAGTATGCATAGCAAAACTGAACACATCCTAAGGCATTGGAGAGATTTTGTATAATGGAAGAGCACATTGTAAGACATCCTTTTCCCCCAACCCCTGTCTCAGATCACTGCCTTATCATGGCAGAGGGACTTGCATAACTCAATGAAACTATGAGCTGTGCTGTACAGGGTTACCCAAGATAGACAAGTCATAGTGGAGAACTCTGACAAAGAGGAGCATGTGAAACCTGGCTAGAACGTTAACATTAAAAAATGAAACTTGAGATCTTGGCAGCTGGTTCTATCACTTTCTGGCAAATAGGGGGAGAAGGAGTGGATGCATTGTTAGATTTTATGTTCTTCGGCTCATAGATCATTGCAGAAGACAATAGTAACCATGAAATTAAAAGATCCTTGCTCCTTGGAAGGAAATGACAAACCTGGACAGCATACCAAAAAGGAGAGACTTCACCCTGCTGACAAAGGTCCACATAGTCAAGGCTATGGTTTTTCCAGTAGCAATGTACGTCTATGACAGTTGGATTATAAAGAAAGCTGGGTGCCACAGAATCAATGCTTTTGTGGTGTTGGAGAAGACCTTTCAGAGTCCCTTGGACAGCAAGGAGGTCAAATGAATATTTATAAAAATTAATTCAGGGCTATTCACTGGAAGGTCAGATACTGAAGGTGAAACTTAAATACTTTGGCCACGTAATGAGTAGACAAGGACTCGTTGGAAAAGGCCCTGCTGTTGGGAAAGATGGAAGGCAAAAAGCAAAAGGGATGACAGAGGGTGGGATGGATGTATCTTGGAAACAACTAATTTGAACCTGGGCAGATTTTGCGAGATAGTAGAGGACAGAGTGGCCTGGAGTGCTATAGTCTATAGGGTCATGAAGAGTTGGGCACACCTGAATGACTGCACAATAAAAAGGGGAGAAAGTGTGACATTGTCATAACAACATTAGACCATTTGATCCAGCACAACCTTTCACAAGGATCCAGTCACAAGTTTCCTCAGTTTTGTTTCTACATTAAGGTCAGAGGATTCCCATTCAAAAGGAAAAGGGCTGAGGATGTCACTTTATTGTCTTTGAAGGACCATCTCCCCGACTTTCCCCCCAAATCCAAAACATCCCCCTAGAATTCATTAAAATCTTGGATTTTCAGTGCTTCACACAGGTCTGTCAGTAATTCCACTCACTTGTCACAAAAGTTGCAGTCCTCCTAACTTCTTCGCTTAAGACTCAGCTCACGGGGGCGGCGAGGTGGTGCAGTGAATAGAGCACCGGCCCTGGAGTCAGGAGTACCTGAGTTCAAATCCGGCCTCAAACACTTAACACACACACACAAAAAAATCTAGCCATGTGACCTTGGGCAAGTCACTTAACCCCAACTGCCCTCCAAAAAGAAAAAAAATAAAGACTCAGCTCACAGACTATCTTCTGCATGAAGCCTTTCCTGATCCCTACAATTGCCAATGCTCTCCCCCTCTCCCAAATACCTTTATATTTAACTGCTACTTTGCATGTGTGTATACTTACATACATACATACATACATATACACATACATGCACACACATATGCATTTATTCACTATGGGGGGGTGCATACATGGGCAGCTAGGCAACACAGTGGACAAAGTACTGGACCTGAAGTCAGGAAGACCCACCTTCCTGAGTTCAAATCTGACTTCAGATACTTACTAGCTGTGTGACCCTGGGCAAGTCATGTAATACTGGTTTCTCATCTATGAAATGAGCTGGAGAAGGAACTGGCAAACCACTCCCATATCTTTGCCAAGAAAACCCCAGAGAGGGTCATAAAGGGTCAGACACAATTGAAATGACTGAACAACAAAGTATATTTATGTATCGTGTGTGTGTGTATAAACACACATATATACATACATATACATAGATACAGATACATATATGTACATATATAATATACGTATCCTGGATATATTTTTATATGTTGTTTCTCACAGTAGGATGTAATTTCCTTGCAAACTGGATTATATCATTCTTTGTACTTGTGTAAACCAAGGGTCATTACATTAAGTTTCTGTCTGATGAGGGCAGCTAGGTGGTGCAGTGCATAGAGTATCAAGCTTGGCATCCAGAAGACCTGGAATCAAATCAGACTTCAGACATTTCTTATCTGTGTGACCCTGGGCAAGTCACTTAACTTATGTTTGCCTCAGTTTCTCCACCTGTAAAATGATGATAATACCACCTACTTCCCAAAGTTGTTATAAGGATTAAATCAGATGCTAATTATCAATTAGACACTAATTATAAAGCCCACTGCCTGACAAAGTAAATGGTAGATTAATGTTAACTATTAGCTATTATGTTAGAAGACCCCAAAGTAAAAATTCAACACTTTAGGCAGTCTCTCTTCATGTTTTTTCAAGGTCTTCTCAAAGACAATGATGCCATTGAGGTACATTAATTCTGGGAAGTAATTCATGCCTCCAACTATTTTCTCCATCAATCTTTGGAAGGTGGTAGTGCCCCTGAGATGCCTTAGGGTATACATACAAACTGGTAGAAATCTAGGTGGACAGGTGAAAACTGTCTCTACCATGGGAATCTGGTCATAACTGCATCAGAGATCCAGTACAGAAAACCATTGTCTGCCTAACAGAAATCCAGGGTGTCTTGAATGCTTGACATCATATAGGGGTCCCCTTTTGTTTTCCATTAGACTTCACAAATATCAGTCATTCCATTCTTCTTCATTATGACCACTATGGGTGATGCATAATAGCCATGGAGCTCTTTGATGATACCATTAACAAGGTCCTTGAGAGGTTCTCTGAAGTTATCTGTCATAGACAAAGGAACCTCTCTAGATCTTTCCTGAAATGGTCACAAATCAGTGAACTGCATCTTGTAGCTTGCTCCCTACAGACAAACCACGTCCTATTTATATAGTAAGAACACATCTATCTTCTTGTCAAGCTTGCTCCTTAGCTTCTCCTTCCATTCCTCCAGTATTGGGGAATTCTCAAAGTTAAGTATCTCAGGGGCCACTTCAAGCACCCTTATGATGACCACTGTCATGCCTTAACTGTCCTCCTGGACACTTTTGCACAATTTGCACGGATGCAGTTTTGTAATACCTACAAAATATGCAGGTAGAGTCCCACCTTATGGTTTACAGAGACTTACATTGGTTCTGATTAGAGCTGATGCTCCAATGCCACATAAACCATGGCAAGAATGTTTACTGATTTGCTGACATCAGAAATATATTCAGGAAATTCCAAAATCACTTCAATTTAGGCTAATTAGGCTAATTAGGCTGGGTAGTTTATATCATGGGTAGTTAAATTCCAAAGTTAAAACATACAAGAGGCAAAATAGGTATTTTCTTCAAATGTCTCTCATAGAATGCCTGGAACGCAATAGCCACTTTTCTCCACCATCCACTTTCTCAATTTTTGCATGCCCCTCTGCGGAATATCCTATTAGTCCAAGAGGAAAAATGCCAGTAGAAATTGCTGTGGAGGTCATTGATCTTGTCGGGCAGCCCCAGAACACCCTTTTTTGAGGCCCTACCTCTTTTTTTCCTGATGCTGATGTTACGGCCCCCAGCCTGTGCAGCACCAAGGTCCCACTCTCCTTTGGAGAACATTTAGTGTGTATATGGCCATTTTCTTCAAAGTTGTAACTTAAGTGGAGTGTCCCGCCCTGGTCTTCTCCAAGATGATAACATATGTATGCATGTCAATCTGTTGTAGTCTCTGTTTCCTTGATCTGGTACTTTTCCAAAGAGACCAATACTGTCACTGGCATTCTTCTTCAGAAACTGTCTTTTGAACTTCTGCTCACAAGAGTAGTTTTTCTGCTTTAAAATCTAGGTCCATGGTTTGGCATATGTTCCTGACCATTTGGATATGGAGCTTCCCAGTGGGTGTGTCCTTCCTGGGCCTATTTTCCATGTTGTTTTCAGTAACTATTCCATACTAGGTGGTTTCCACTTAAAATCCCAGCTATGCAACTATACTTGGGAAAATGTATTGTGTTTAGGGCCCATGTGCACTTGCCTTAACAAGAATTCATCCTCCACCTTATACTTCACTGACCCAAGTTTTACTAATTTCTATAATTTAACATCCACACAATACATAAGGTTATATTCCTTCTTACTTCAATGATGCTGTGTAGACAAAACAAACGTGGAATCTGCTTGACTTGGTAAATCACCATCTCCAAAGGGTCTTTCAAGTTTTTAATAAGAAATTTTCCAATATAAATAGCTGGATTCTGTGGCATTAGAGTTCCCAAAAGTACAAAAGTTCTTGTACTGAATCTCCCCATCAGCCAGGTTCTCTAAACTATGTTACAACTGATTCTAGCGGAATCCAGGTTTTCCATGTTTAGTTCCCAGGGGGGCATGGCTTCTCCCCTGAAAAAGTTCTTCAGTTGAGCCAGTAGTGTTTCCCAGCCATGACATTCAGAGTCCTTATACCTGTCATTAGCCAAAGCTTTCTTGCCTGACCCAGTGGACTTCTCCCCTTTTTCACATACAGGAGAGTTTTCACTGTCTAAGTGTTTGTGGTATAAAAAAAAAATACCCATTGTTCTTAATTTAATTAGAAAAGTAAACACAGAGATGCCTTAGATAAGAAGAGGAATTTATTCCCTTTCTCCCGGGAAGAAAGAGGTGCCCCATGAGATGATGTCTTACCCATGTTGATGCATGAGGTCGGGGCCAGAAGAGAGAGAGCCTAGCCCTGTTCCAAGGTTTAAAAACCTAATTAGGACATCCCCTCTCCTGGCCAACTGCCTTCTTTCATTGGTGAAAAATTCACCTCCTCCCAACCTCCTCCCCAATGAGACTACAAGGGGGTTGGCCTTCACCAGGCGGGAAGAAATGAACAAAG
>JAQQSW010013344.1:0-12337 GCA_028646575.1 Pseudocheirus occidentalis
TATAATATAGAGACTTTCCTTGTTCTGAAGATTGTATATAATATTGTGAACTGTTGTAATGGTGAACATTGTACTGAATGAAGATTTGTAATGGAATAAACAGAGTGTTCACTAATACTATGTAATCTGAATCTTAAAAGCTCCTCACAATAGCATTTTCTCAGAAATCTACTGCTGATTGGCGTTACAAGTGACTTGTCTAGTGTCATGTCACTAGCAAGTGTCTGAGGCTGGATTTGACTTTCTGACTAGGGATTTTGAATTGAAACTACCTTGCCACCAAACTATGAAATAATCAAATAGTTTTATCTTTTCACTCAAAAATGTTTTTATCATCCACAGAAAACTGAATGGTTATATGCAGATATATAATTCAAATTTATTATTACATGGACCCTGTATTGATGGAAAGGTGAAAAAAGTATGAGACACACACATTCAAATGTATACACAAAAAAATTAATATCGTATGATAAATTAAAGGTACAGAAGCCCAGAAAAGTGTTATATGAGATATATACTTCTGTTCCTTCTCCTGCAATATCTGATTTATGTGAAAACTCAGCTTATGTTCCAGATTCTATATGCTACCTTTCTGGATCCTCCCAACAACTTTTTTTAAAATTTTTGGTATATTTTCATATTAACATTTCTTTACACTAAAAATGATTTTTTTGGAAAGCAAAACCTTTCTTTTTTCTGTCTTTGTATTCATTCCCAGTTAAACTAGAGATAGCAAAAATGGTTTAATTGAGAAGATATCATTTAATTTGGGTATTAAAGGATAGGTAATTGTTCAATTAGAAAAGAATGGAAAGATAGAAATGCCAGGCACAAGAACTATAATAAGTTAATGTACAGAGGACTTAAACTAATCATTTTTTTCAGAGAGTAGATTTCTCTCATTTGCCTACTTGAGGAGACATCAAACTTTTTTTGTAAAAGGGACTATAGGATATATTTTAGGTTTTGCATGTCGAATCACAGTTGAGACTATTATGTATGTACTTATTTAACAAGAGAGTAAACCTATTTCCGCACATATTTATGGCTAAAATTCAAAGATATAATAATAAAATTAAGGATATTTGGGGGGCAATATTGATCTACTAATAAAAAAAGACTTATTTGTTGGGGGATAACATCAATTAAATGACAGTCCAAATTAGGGTTACATGTAAAAACTGGTTGTTAATTTTCTTTGGTTAATTATTTGTAGTGATATTGTATGCATTTCATCTTTGAAAGTGTCTTTTCACACAATAAGTACTGCTATTTATTGATATCAATCCATGAGCATATGCTTTCGATTAAACATTCATTAATTAGAACGTATTCAAATAATTTTATTATATTCTTCTCTTTATATTTGCCTTTTAGAGTGGTATTACATTACAACTTAATCACATCCAATTGAAGATGAAGCTACTTAATTGTACAACTAAATAGATTTTGACATCTAGACATTTTTTTGCACTTGCATATGTGTCCAAAGGACTCTGCTGGAACTGTAGTTTGCACTCTGAAATATATATCCAAAGCTAATTTTCTTTGGAATGTAGATTGCACTTCTTGTTTTTAACTTTTGACAGCTTAGGAATCGTAACAAATAGCTCGACATTATTTCTGATTCAACAACTTAGCTATCATCAAGTTGAGTTTACCTTCAGGTAAGTGTCACACACAGACCAAGTTTCATGTACTAATGTTAGGTATAATTCATTGAGAAACATTATCAACTCCACAACAAAACTAATTCCCAAAGTTATTCAGTTGTTTGAGAATAGAAATCAAGCGAATTTCTTTTTACGGAGAAATATTTCAATCTTGAACCTGAGTTCCAAAAATGTAATATAATATTTCCCTTCTTTTTCTAAAATAGTACCTGGAATATAGTAAATCTTTCTAATCTAATTTTCTAATTCTAATTCCAATATGCCGTGGTAATAAAAATAAAATGTCATAATTTAATTATATGAAAAACCCTCAAATGCTGTCAAGTTATACTATGTTACTAAGGTTTTTCATGAACTGGAAGCATGAAGAAGCAATGATAATGTGACACAAGAATCTTTGTTGCAAATATAAAACTGTGAATTAAGTTAAAAAGCAATGACAGTAATATATACATGAATGAACTGGGTATTCTGAACATGTTTCAATAAAATCTCCTTTATTCTTTTAAATCTTGGAATATGTGCCTTATAAGACTGTGGCAAATTGAATTTGATTTGTGGATCCTAGTTTGCTGACCCAAGGTTTAGAACACAGAGGACAAAGTAGAAATATGACAAAGTATACAAGAATCAGAATAGCAGCATACTGCAGAACATCAGACAAAAGAAAGACTATATTGGTAGTGAAATTTAGAATAGATATATTTTAACATAATTGCACACATTCAAATTATAAAATCAATGAAATTTGATAGAGATGTGTAAAGTCTTTTCTCAAATACTTCTAATGCAGGTTTGTTGCTTTCTCGTTCCCCTTTTCTGCATCATTATCCATATTATACACAGTAATAACATCTTTACCCCAACATCTGCCTTAGCCCTTTTCTATTCTTTCTACTCTCAGCATCCTAATTAACTATAAAAGTTCCAGTATCATTTCTAAGGACATGATTCCTAGATCTACTTATCCAGCCTTAGGCTTTCTTTTGATTTCCAATCCTTTATCAATTTCTTTTTATCGCAAACTAAATAAATGCAATATAGATGAACTTTTTTCAAGCTTAACCTTTTTCTGATTTTCATATTTCTTTTGAGAATATCACTATCCTTTTTGTCATGCAGCTTTAAAGCCAACTTCAGAATTATCCTCAACCCCTTACTCTCCTGTATCCAAAATATTCACTGAGTTCTCAAATCTTGTTGATTTTATCATTTCTACCTATCTTCTTCTCTTTACTCAACTGGCTACTATACTCCCTCCTTTAGACATTCTTGACCACTCCTGCAAATTTTCAATAGCTTCCTGATTTATCTCTTCACCCTGCCTCCTTTCTCTCCATGGTACCCTCCATTTATACAATTAAATGATTTCAGACCATATCACAGCCTTGTTCAAAAAAACTTCAATGATTCCTAAGGTCTCTTAAACAACGGACTCCTCTGTTTATAATTTAAAAGACTTCAAACAGGATCCCAACCTACCTCCTATCCTTATTTGATATTACACCTCTTCATGTGCTCAGTAATCAAGTCAAACCATCTTTCTTGGTGTTCAAAACACAAAACTCATCAGCCTTGTCTGTTACTTTGTGTCAGCTATCCCCTATTCATGCAGTGCAATCATTAATCAAACGTCTTTCTCTAATGTTTCAAAGCTTACTTAGGCAGAATGCCACGTTCTACATAAATCCTTTACCCTTTTTTCTTAACGTACTAGTTCTCCACCTAACAAAGAAAAAAAAACAGCTTGTATTTATTTTGCATATATTTACAAATAATAATTGTTATTATTCACTTGTTTCAGTCCTAAAGTACCTTTTCTGATTTCATGTGCAGTTATCTTTTCAAAGGTGCTAAAGTGATTTACCATTTTCTTCTCCAGCTAATAGACAAGAAAAATAATGATAATGACCACAATGTTTATATAGCTCTCACTGTGTGTAAGGCCCAGTGCCAAGTGCTTCACAAGTGTTATGTCATTTGATCCTAATGATAATAAAACTAATACATTTTACATAGTACATTAAGATTAGCAAAGCATTTTACACATTTTATATTATTTCATCCTCACGATAACCCTTGGAAGTAGGTGCTTTCATTATCCAATTTATAAATGAAGAAGATGACATAAACAAAAGTTAAGTGAATTGCCCAGGTCACATAATTAAGTGTCTGAGGCAAGATTTGAATACATGCTTTCTTGTCTCTGGGTCTACTCCTGTATCTCTCTACTATTTCATCTAGATTGCAAGATTATGAAGAGTACAAATAAATAGTTCTCAAAAGAAGCATAGCAAATGAGTATCAACGTGGCTCTTCAAAACTACTAAATTTGAGGAATGCAAATCAAAACCACTCTAATGGTTCCTCCTACTCACAATGAGTTGGCAAAGATTAAAAAAAAGGAGAAATAGTTAATGTTAGAGAGATTGACAGAAATCTGGCACATTTATACATTTTCACTGAAATTATAAACACCTCCAACATTTCTAGAAAGCAATTCTAAATTATCTTAATGATACTAATATTTCTATGCATTTAATCATTGATTCCACTACTAATCACCTACCCCACTGAGCTCAAAATAGAGTGCTTCCTTTTAAAAGAACAGCAGCTGGGTGATGCAGTGGATACAACATTGTGCTTGGTGTGAGGAAGACTCATCTTCTTGAGTTCAAATCCAACCTCAGAGACTTACTAGTTATGTGACCATGGGCAAGTTATTTAACCCTATTTGCTTTAGTTCCTCATCTATAAAATTACCTGGAAATGAAAACAGCAAACCATTACAGTATCACTACCAAGAAAACCCCAAAGGGACAGTCAAACAGACAGATATCTCAACAACAACAGAAATAAATGAACAAAAAAAATTATGCTTTCAAATGTTTACTTGCAAAAACCTGGAAAGAAGGTGAAATCTCATTGGGGAAAAAATAAAGAAGTTGGTACATGAATATAGTGGAATATAATTGGTCACAAAGAAATAATACATATAGAAAATTCAAAGAAGTATGTAAAGATCAATGCCAACTGATGCAAATAGAATAGAGAAAACTACATGTACGATGACTACAATGAAGTCAACAAAATTTCTTTTTAAATAGAGCACTATATAAATAAAGCAAGTAAACTTATCTGAGGTAAATTTTGGGAAAATGCAACTCACGTCTTTCATTTTAGAGATAGAATTCTATATGATGGAATTTTTAATAGGTAGTCAGAAACTGTCAGTCTCATAGTTTTGTCTAAATGCTTTCTTTCAGTGTGTTAATTTTTTTTTAACTGAGATGCCTCATTGACTAGGAGGCTAGAAACATTATATTATTAACTATAAATGTTTAATGAATACTGGGCCAGAAATTTTGTGGCAACCATAGAATAGTTTCATTGAAGATTCTGCTTGATTTTTAATTTGTCTTTTTCATTTTAATGTCTGTGGAAAAGAAATAGAGTAACTTAGACTGACAACTTTAAATATCAAGAATGTATTGGAGAGATTTGAGTAATTATGTAGACAAGGATATTTTCTCCTAGAACAGTGTTTGTCCCCAACATACTTTTGTCTGCTTAATTTTCTGAGAGCTTAATTCTGACCTTTTACAATAATTCTTTTATTAAAAAAACTAAAATAGTGCCCAGGAAAATATTACATTTAATATAAGTCATTAACATGGTTGTGATTAGATCTAATGTCTAAGTATTACATTTCAATATTGATCTTTAATTCATGCCATTATTAAATCCCAACAGAACTTCCACAAAGAATGTTTTTGTTATTGTGACTGTATCAAAGAATTCAAAAATCCTGTTGATAAGATGTCCATGAACTAAACAAGAGAATGTGATTATAGGCATAGCTAAGTTCTGGTCAATAATTATCACTACATTCTTCCAGCTTATTTCAAGTTCATAATTATTGTGTCTGTCACTACTCTGCTATCTGATTAAATGTTCCATAAAATTGGGATGTCATCATATTGTATATGAAAAAGTTCTAAAGTATGAAAGGAGGATGATCACAATCATTAGGGTATGGAGGTGTTAAGGTGATCCCTTTAGAATGCATATTCTATAAGTTTCTACAAACTGAGAAAGAGAGTGATTTTTTGCTGGACAAGGAGCTAAAAACTGAGAGGGCCATGATAAGAAGAAATCTTATTTCTAAGAGATTAAGTAATATGTTCTTGCTTCCTTCGTTCCTTCCTTCGTTACTTTGTTCATTCCTTCGTTCCTTCCTTCCTTCCTGTATCAGCAAGCACCCTAGCATACCCAGGGTGGCTGCTAGCATAGGTTCTTAGATCTAGTTTTCTAAAGGGAAGCAACTCAAAATGGTTTAACAATCTTTCTTTAATCAAACAAACATACCATTTACCTAGTTCAGGGGGAAAAGTCAGCAGCCTGAACTCCAGAGAATACAAACACAAGTTACAAATACAAGTTACAAGCACAAGTTACAAACAGACAAAGAAACAGATCAGCAGATGGTCTTCCAACCATCTGACCATCACATCCATTACCTATTCAAGTTACCAGAGAGGGAAGCATCAACATCTGGGTTTTTCAAAGGTGGGGCACTCAACGGCTTCCCAGAGTCTCATTTAGCCAAATCACACAACTCTTCTCAAAGCAAGCCCCAAAGTAAACCTCATGTCAGGGTGTATATATAGGCTTCTCCAGGGTCAGAGAATGTCACCAACCCTCTTAACCCACTGTCCAATTACAAAGTAACAAGGTGTGGCCATTCCCCCAAAAAAAAGCCTCCAGCCACAGGCTCCACATGACGACATTCAGTCTATTATGGAGCAGAGTATACTTTCAAACCAGGGAATATTCTCAGAGCCACTTAAGCCCATCAAAGGTCCAAGGGGCAGGAAATATCTTCAGATTCTTATTACACTTCCTTCCTTCCTTCCTTCCTTCCTTCCTTCCTTCCTTCCTTCCTTCCTTCCTTCCTTCCTTCCTTCCTTCCTTCCTTCCTTCCTTCCTTCATTCATTCCTTCCTTCCTTCCTACCTTCCTTTTTTCTTCCTTCATTTCCCAGCTTTCTTCCTTTCTTCCTTTGTCTATTTATTGATCCATTTGCTTATCATATATCAGATAATCTCTTAAATGGATAAAAAGTGTGTGTGTGTGAAAAAATCATTCAAAACTGCTTAAATATAATATTTTTTGAATATTAATTTATGTCAACTAGATATAATATCTCCTTCAAGAAGAATTCTTTTACAATACCAAACCATTATGATATTTTCTTGCTCTGAAGTTTTTACAGCATCAGTACTTACTTGAAACTTACACAATACTATCTGGCATTTATGGAATCATAAAATATCAGAGCTAGAAGGTGAAGCAGAATTTTTTTCCTTCCATGTACTTAAAAATAATGAAATTGACATTTACATGAAGTTTACATGTCAAGTTTGAAATCACTCTATTTTGTAGAACTGATACTAGAGTTTGACTTTCTTGATCCAGAACTCACTGTTCTTTTTACCATAGCAGAGTTTACCAATATCAATTATTATTTCTATGTATAAGTAAGACAATATATCAAGATAACCTTCTAGAAAGATACAACAGTATAAAATTTTCAAATTGTGCTGCTTTTCATATATTATTCATTTGAGTTATGCAACAGCCATCTGAAGAAGAAGCTACAGGTATGATTATGCCCGTTTTACAGAGATAGAAACTGATTGAGAGACATTGACTTGCCTATATTTACACAGCTAAAGAATGTCAAAGTTAGCATCTGAACAGATGTCTCCCTATATTTTGTCATTTTACAAGGTCTAGACAATATAATTATGAATGCCAATTCCATCATCTAGTACTCTTAATACTGAGGGAAAGGAGTTGGGAAACTGAGCTAAAGATTAATTTCTCTTGGTTGTTGGGGTGGCTAATTTAAAATAAAATCCTTGATAAGTCTCTCTATATGTTTATGTTTGTGTTTTTGTTTGTCTGTTCATATATGTGTGCATGGGTATTCTTTTATCTCTTTTAATAATTGAGTAGAAAGGAAAATTTCAGAAAGAATATTATGAGAACCAGTGCTATGGGTAGTGAAATTCTTCTGTCTTCTAGCTCATAAAGTTTTAAATCAGGATGTCAAAAGTACCTAATTCCTTGACCTGGGTCTTCTGAAGTTAACACTTTAGAATCTAGAGTCTATCTAACAGGACTATAACTAGGACCATATACTGAAGCTCTATGATATAAAAAAAGTGGGGTTGTGAAAATTTAACTTATGCCTTGCTTTTGCAGATATGAAGGTACTTGATTGATTAATGTTTCTGCTCAATGAAATTGACCTTAATTACTTAATAAATTGATTTCACATAAATTTTCACAAAGTTGATTTGCTGCCCTTGCTTCATGATTCTTGTCCTGGTCAGCAGAATTAGGAGTCATGACACCCTTATTTAAGTATAATTGAAAAAAAAAGGAAAATGGAGTTGTTAGTTCACTTTTCACTTAAGAAAGAAGTTTTGGTCCAGATGTGTATCTGTGTGTGTTTGCACAAAACCTTTGATTTCATTGGTATAGATGATCTCACCTAAACTATCATTATCAGTGCAGATGAGTACCTACTTTCCAAATGTATAGTTTGACAATCCCCAGGGGCACTGTAAGGTTAAGAGATTTAGCCAGAGAAATATAGCTACTATGCGTGAGAAATTAGACTTGAACTGATCCTACTGATGATGAGACAAGAAATCCATGATACCAAGATGCCATGTAATGTATATTTTCTACCTAATTAGTATTTACATAACAAAAAGTTAATAACTGATAATAGTAATGCTAACTACATAAATACAGCACTTTTAGATGTTCAAATATCTTAATATTTATTATGTTATTTGTTCCTTACAACTCACGGAGAGGAAGAAGATATTATTACCCTTAGTGTACAGATTGAGAAACTTTGATTTAAAGAGGTTAAATTATATCCCCAGAATGAGACAACTGGTAAACATCCAAGGCAAGATTTAAACACAAGTTTTCCTGACTCCAAATCCAGGGTGCTTTCAAATGCAACAAACTTTTCTCTTCAAGAAGACTTCAGTCATATCCAAAAATCAGGGAATCCTTATCTTAGTAAACAGACAAAATGTAACAGGTGACTACCTATTGCCCGATATCCATTCCAATGAGCAATATTTGTGTTATGTTTTGTTTTGTTTTGTTTTCTAATGTCTCAATCGGCAGGCTTCTGTAGCTTCTTAGTTTTTGATATGTATCCTCTGCCAAGCATTGTGGTGTCTGCTGTGTATAATAGAAAGAAGGAAAACAAACACTAAGCTGTGCAAAGTGATTTGAAGTTAAATGATAAGTTTTAAATGCCTTTCTTTTTGGTAAAATAGCTCTTCCCCCCTACCTGAGTGAGGAATTATTTCCCAGCCAGAGATCACATACCAGGTGTTAGTTCAGAATGGTGTAACAGAAGATGCAAATTGAAGTCTGTGTGTGTGTGTGTGTGTGTGTGTGTGCGTGCTCATAGTGCAGCCTACAGAGAAATAAAATTGTGTTGGTAAACTCAGAGCAGCGGAGGCCATTTGAGAAACCAGCCCAGTTTGACAGAATGATTTTCAACTATGAGCGTAGCATTGTTTATTATGACTTTGAGTGGCAGCCTAATATATTAAATCAGTTCAGAAGATTGTAAAATGCATTAGCATTAGCAATTTAATACCTTCAACAAATTTAACTGTCACTCACAAACATATCTGCCCTTGTTTAAAAAAATTGGGTGAAAAATTGAACTCCCATGATGGACTACAATGTTAGAGGAGACAAAATCCTTTCCATGAGCACAGTCATCATAGGGTCATATAGCATTTATCATAATTAAGTTTCACAGAATCTACAGAGGGCTTTAAGCTAGCGTCAGACCAAGGGAAGTCTTTTATGCCAGTTTTACACTGTAGGAACTTGATTTTTAAAAGTACTCAGGCTTTAGCTCATGAAAATTTTATAGAAGGTATTTCTACATTGAAATTTTATCTACATTCATCCTGTGCATTCATCTAATTGTCTCTTTCCCACTATTCAGCAAAATATTGTGTGAAAATTATTCCATGAAGTGGGTGAAGGGTCCAGGAAAAGAAAACCTATTTCTGAAGCATGGCGATGAACACTTCATGGACTATGGTTCTGATGGTGTTATTTTTTCAACTTGCACAACTTCTTGTGAACTATTACTTGTCCTTATAGTATGGGCAAAATGTTTGACTTCAAACCAAGGAAAACTTTTCTTCTGAAACTACAAAATTATTTGGGGAATGGTTACAGATTCTGGGTATTAATTTGAAATTCAGATCAATATAATTCTATTATTCTCTTGATCCAATGATCAATCAGAAGGAATTTTGGAGTTGGAGCCAAGATGGGGGCTTAGAAGCAACAAGGTTCTGCCGCTCCCACATAGCCACCTCAAATATCCATAAAATATGATTCTAAACAAAGTTTAGGGCTCCAAAATTCACACAAAAATACAGAAAAAACACATCTCCTGTGGAAGGCAGCTCAGCAAAAAGGGCTCATCTCAGCATGCTGGGAGCCAAAACCAGCCCAGCCTGAAACTGCGGAATTGGCCCCAGGGCTTCCAGAGCAAGCTGCAACTGGAGCTTTCAGGAGAGCAGATCAGTGGCAGATGTAGCAGTTTCCACAATAATTAGGCAATAAGAAACAAAGATTAAGTGAAAGGTCAGTGGAACTCACCTAAATTTTGGGGAGAAAAGCTGTCTGGCCAAACTGCCTCCAGGGCAAGGAAGTGGCAGAAGAAGTAGCCCTGCAGCCACCACCATTATGTTGCTTCAGAGCTCCTGGCCTGCAGACAACAGGGGACCAAGCAATCATTCAGAGGCTAAATGTTCTTTCCTTGAGTGGGCTGGATCCAGATCATAGTCTTGGGTGGTGGTCTTCGGGTGTGTTTTCAGTGAGCCAAAGCTGGTAGGGGTGGCAAAAACAAAGAAACAAAGAAACAGATAAACAAAATGGCACCCCCTCCCCAATAACTCCAGCAGCTGCAAATATCCAAGTGATTTGGAACAGACCTCTCCCCTCTGGAAGCAGAGTTCCACAGACCTAAAAAATCAAGTAATTCACTGGCAACATGAGCAGGAAAAGGAAACAAAGTAAGAACAGCAATCTAACTCTGGAATCCTTTTTTGGGGGACAAAAGAGATCAAACCATGGGATGCTAGGAAGAAAACACAATCACAACTCCCACACCAAAAGCTTCCAAGAAACATGCAGACTGCCTACAAGACATAGATGAGCTTAAGAATAATTTTCAAAACCAAATAAGAGAAGTGGAGGAAAAATTGGGAAGAGAAATGAGAATGATGCAAGAAAATGATGAAAAGGGAGTCAACAAGCTGACTGAAGAAACTGACACCTTAAAAATAGATTAACTCAAATGTCAAAAAAGGCCCAAAAAGCCAATGAAGAGAAGAATGCCTTAAAAATTCAAATTTTTCAGATGGAAAAAGAATCTCAAAAGCTTTCTGAAGAGAATAATTCCTTCTGAATTAGAGAGGAGCAAATGGAAGCAAATTACTACATGAGAAATGAAGATACTACTAAACAGATCCAAACAAGTGAGAAAATAGAAGGCAATGTGAAATATGTCCTTGAAAAAACCACTGACCTGGAAAATAGATCCAGGAGATACAATTTAAAAATTATTGGACTACCTGAAAGTCATGATCAAAAAAAGAACTTAGAAACTATCCTTCAAGAAATTCTCAGGTAAAATTACCCTGATATTTTTGAACCAGAGGGCAAAATAAAATGTGAAAGAATTCACTGATCACCTCTCAAAAAAGATCCACAAAAGAAAACTCCTAGGAATGTTGTAGCCAGGTTCTGGAGTCCCCCAATCAAAGAGAAAATATTATACACTGCCAAGAGAAAGCAATTTGAATACTGTAGAGCCCAATTAGGATAACCCAGGACCTGGCAGCTTCTACATTGAGGGATCACAGGGCCTGGAATATGA
Organism: Pseudocheirus occidentalis; assembly: GCA_028646575.1. Lineage (NCBI taxonomy): Eukaryota > Metazoa > Chordata > Mammalia > Diprotodontia > Pseudocheiridae > Pseudocheirus > Pseudocheirus occidentalis. The sequence goes on from JAQQSW010013344.1 coordinate 11,688, forward strand.
TATTTTGGAGATCAAGGGAGGTCAGATTAAAACCAAAAATCACCCACCCAGCAAAATTGAGTATAATATTCCAGGGGAAAATTTCAGTGAAGTGGAGGAGTTTCAAACATTCTTGTTGAAAAAACCAAAACTGAAAAGAAAATTTGACACTCAAATACAAGAAGCAAGAAAGGGTAAACATGGAAAAGAAATCATAAGGAACTTATCAAAGTTGAACTATTTACATGCCTACATGGAAAAGCGATAATTGTAACTTATGAAACTTTTCTCATTATAAGGATAGGTGAAGGGAATACAAATGTGTGTATGTGTGTGTATGTATGTATGTACATATATGCATATGTATGTATATGTATACATATGTATATGTGTTTATACACATATAAACACATATATGTTTATATATAAACACATATGCATATGTATACATATATATGTATACACATATATATATATATAAGTATGCATACACATATGTCTATATAGGAGCCTTTATATATGTGTATGAACACATATCTGGGTATGTGTATATATGTGTACATAGAGGGCACAGGATCAATTGAATAGTAAGGGATGATACTCTGAAAGGTGAAATTCTGAGGTGGGAGAGGATTAAAATGAGAGGAGACAAGGAAAGACAGAATCGGGTT